>VZQC01000364.1:0-75354 GCA_009823505.1 Rhizomys pruinosus
TATTCTAGCTCCAGCCATTTTTCCTGCAAAGCTCATGATGTGCGTCTTTCTTTACTGCTGCATAGAACTGCCATTGTGTTAGCGTACCTTCTCCTTATTTTTTGATGTATTATTTATTCTATCCACTCTTCAGTTGAGGGGCCATTTCTGTTGTTCCAGCTCTTGCTATTGTGTAAGAGAGCTGAAATAAATATGGCATGTGCATGTATCTCTGCTGTGGGAAGAGTCTTGTGGTACATGCCCTGGATGTTTGCTATGGCTGGGTCAGGTGGCCAAGTCTTCCAATCTCCAAGGGTTCCCACAATGCTTACCTATAGTGGCTGCATTGAGTTTACATTTGCAACAACAGTGGATGAGTGTTGCCTCCTTTCCCCACAACCTATCAGCATGTGGTATAATGTGTTGTTTGATCCTAGCCAGTATTATTGGGAGCAAGGTGATATCTTAAAGTGGTTTTTTGATTGCATTTTCCTAATGATTAGTGATGTTGGAACACTTCTTAAGGGTTTCTCACCATCTCTAATTTCCTCCACTTGTGAGTCTCTGTTCAGCCTCTTGCTCCATCTATTGAGTGGGTACATTGTTTTCTTTCTTCTTTTTTTGTTTTTTTTTTATTTTTTATTATATTTCTTGGATTTTCATTTCTTTTTTTTCAGCTGTATGCGTGAAGGTTCCTCCCAATCTATAATTTCTCTTCACTTCCTTGATTGTTTCTTTTGATGTACAGAACGCTTTTGAGTTTGATGAGTCCCATTTTCTCATTGTCGACCTTGTCTTGCACAGCTGTACTGATTTGGAAGTCTTTTCCTATGCTATGTTTGTAAGTCTGCTGCCAAATTTTTTTTCTATAATCTTCAGAGTTGGGTTTCACAGTGAGGTCTTGGATCCATCTTGGAGTTCGAATTTTGTACAGGGCAAGGGAGTAGGGGTTTAATTTCACTTCTTCTACAATGGTGATTCCGTTTTGCCAACACCAGCTGTCTGACTCACTCTGTCATGGACCGGCTGGCCTTGAACTCACAAAGACCTGCCTGCTCTGCCTTCCTAAGGGCTAGGATTTAAAGGTGTGCACCACCACGCCCAGCTCAATTAAGGTTTTTATTCTTTTCTTTTTTTCCCCGACAGGGTCTCCCTATAGTCCCATCGTCCTGGAATACTTTGTAGACACGGCTGGCCTGTGAACTCACAAAGAGATACGCCTTGCTCGCCTCCCAAGTGCTAGGATTAAGTCGTTGCACCACCACGCCTGGTTCTTTTTTCTTTTTTATAGCGTTTCCTTTGACTCCTTCTAACCAGGTCTCTCTAAAAGATATCAGTGGAGCTGATTTTTCTTTTTTTCTTTTCCATTTGGACCCTTTACTCTTGCATTGTTTTTGCTGTTAATAAGCCTGTATTCAATAATAGGAAGATGCATGGCAAAATTCTATTTCCATTTACCTCTAGTACCACAAATATTTATGGACCAGGCCTTCTGGTGAAAGGAATTGTTAGTTACAAGCGAGTGTGGAATGATTCAGTGTTAAATTTTATTTTTCCCTAAATGACTCTCTGGGCGCCAAGAGAATTGGCTTAGCCTTAAGAGCACTGGATGCTTTAATGGACCAAGGTTTAGTTCCCCAGCACCACATGGCGGCCAAAACAATGTCTGAAACTCCAATTCCAGGGAACTCAGTTCCAGGGAATCCCCGACCCTCTTCTGACCTCTGCAGCATTGACGAACGGGTGCACAAACCTGCATGCAGACAGTACATTCACACACATACAGAAAATAAATAAAAAAATAAAAAAATTTTTAAAAAAACGAACAGTGTTTCCTATGCCTATGGCTGTCGGTACTGCCAACAGTTTTCTTCTTCATCATTTTCAGAACTTTGGGTTTAACATTGAGTTTGATTTATTATTAGAGTTGATTTTGTGCAGGCGTGAGAGTTCGGTGCTATACTTTTACTTCTTCTACAAGTGGTGATCCCAGTTTTGGTAGGATCCTGTCTTTCCTTCATTTGAGTCTTCTTGGCCCCTTTGTCAAATATGAGTGGCTAAATTGCATGTGGCTCAAGTTTTGGTTTCAGTTTTGTTCCATGAATCTATGGGTGTATTTTTGTGCCAATACAGGCTGTTTTATGCTGTAGTCCTGTAATATAGGTTTTTTGTTTTGAAGTTCTGGTATTACTAATCTCTCCCCTGCATGCTCTTTCTGCTCAGGGTTGCTTTGGGCTACGCCAGGGTCTTTTGTTTTGGGCATATGAGCTTTAGGATTTTTTCACACGCGCTCTGCGAAGAAGTCATGGGCGTTTTAATTGGGATTTCCATTGAATCGTATATTAACTTTGGGCGGATGGGCATTTTTTTTACTATATTACATTCTTCTAATCCATGAGCATGGAAGTTGTGGTGGTTTTGCATGATGTCCCCCATAGGCTGTAAGTATTCGACATTTGTCTCCAGTTGGTGGGCGCTGTTTTTGGAGGTCTCTAGAAATGTGTGTGGCCATGCTGGGGGCGAGTGTGTCACGGGGGCAGCTTAGTAGTTTTAACAAGCCTCGTGGGGTCTACAGTTTGTGGGGGCCCCTTCGTTTCCGGTGCGCTGTGCCGAGATGGTGACCCTAGGTTTCTGCTCCAGATCCAACCACCCACGCCTCCCACACCAATGGGACCACTTGCCCTGGAACTGCCAATTTGATAAGTGCAAATTAAAACTGCTTCCTTTATAAGTTCCTTCGTCTGGTGTTTTATCACAGCAAATGATAACGTGACTAATACAGTTTTTTGGTACCAGAGAGTGGCTGTTGGCTGTGAGGAACCTTGAACCATGTGGTGTTTGAAAAAAGTGTGGAAGACGTTTGGAGCTTTGGGCTGGAATGGCTGTTGACTATGTTAAGCAGAGCTTAAAGGGCCATTTCTGGGAAAGCCTGGAAGGAACAGCATTTGGGGGGGCTGCAAAAGATGTTGGTTCCAGGGGAAAATAAGAGCTTAGGCAGCAAACCGTGAATATTTTTGATAAAGAGTCTGGCCAGCATTTGTACCCACAGCCCAAATCTTGCCTTGAGCAAGTGAAAAGCGAGTGGCCTGATGTCTTTGGTGGATGAGATTTCAAAGACAGCCTAATGTTAGAAAGTGGTGGGCATGCTTTTAATGGTGAATCATTGTGCAGTGTCTAATTGAAAAGAGCAGTATGGGTGCAAAGAAATGCAGAATGTACAGTTTGGTATCTGCTAACTGCACTTGGAAGTTAAAGGTGGGGCCAAGGCATGTGAAGGAGAGGCTCCCTTTCATAGGAGACTAAAGCCAATTACGGAGAGGGCATCAGGCTTTACAAGAAACAAAACGAATCAGTACCTTCAAGGACAATATCCCACACCCAGCATAATCCTCACAGCAACCAGGGCAGAGAAAAGAACAAATGTGGTTGAAGTAGGGCCAGGGTCCATCCCAAAGTTGCAGCCAAACTTGCAGTTTCAATCATCGTGTGCTGGCTTTAGAGGCTGAAGTTTGCAGAGGTGAAGGGGTCATCAGCTTTTCCTCCAGGTTTCGTAGAGCTGCCAAGGTCAGGCAGGGTGCATGCAGGGGCTCTCTGCAATAAAAAGGCTAAGGCAGTACCTGATAGGTCATTTGTGAAGCTTTGCATGTGAGCCTGGTTGGCAGCGGAAGGACCCCAAGAAGATTTCGAGATGCCAGACCTTTGAGATATATTGCCAAGGAGATCTGCATACGGGAGTGGTACCGCCTAAGAAAGAGATGTATGTTGCAAGCAAAGCTGGGAAGAGCTGAGCCATCTTAAGCCCTTTGGATATCAAGTCCAGGAAGTTGCATGTGGAGCTTCAGGACTTGGCATTTGCCCTGCTGGTTTTCGGTCTTTGTTTTGGTCCCAGTATTTCCTTCCCTATGCCTCTATTCCTCCCTTTTGGACGGGAATGTGTATTCGGTTCCACTGTATCATTGGGGTATTGTAATTTGCTTTTTTGATTTTACAGTAGCTTACAGTTAGAGAATTGGCCTGAGTCTCAGAGGAGACTTGGCCTGTGGAACTTTTGAATGGCATTGAAACTGGTAAAGACTATGGGACTTTTAAGGTTGACTAAAGCATTTTTGCATTTTATATGGTCAGGAGCCTATGGGGGCCACGGGAGTGGATATGGGGTGGTTTGGAGAGTGTCCCCTATAGGCTCCTAGGTATTCAGACATTTGTCTCCAGTTGGTGCGCTTGTTTTGGCGGTTTGGAGGGGTGGCCACTGTGCTAGAGGAATCCAGTTGCTGGGGGCAGGCTTACTGAGTTATTTAACAAGCCTCGTGGTCTACGTTTCGTCTCTCTTTCTGTGCTCATTGCGAGATTTGACACCTCGGTTTTGCTCTGCTCCAGATCCAGCTCCAGCCTCCCGGCCCAGATGTGGACTCTATATTCCCTGGAACTGCCAATCTAAGCTCCAAATAAAACTCTTCCTTTTATAAGTTCCTTGGTCATGGTGGCTTTATCACAGCAGTAGAAAAAGTGACTAATACATGCTCTTTCTGTTTTTTAATGTAGGCACTTTGTAGATACTCTAAAACTTCCTCTTAGACTGCTTTTAAAGTGTCCATAGGTTTTGCTGTGTTGTTTTATCTATGTCATTCAGTTCCAAGAATGTTTTTATTCTTTCTTTATTTCTTCTTGGACCCATTCTTATTCAGGAGAGTGTTTTTAGTCTCCATGTGTTCTTGGTAGGTGTAGGTTTGTCCTCGATGTTGATATTGAGTTTTATTGCTAGTGTGGTTGATAGAATGCATGAGATTATTCAATCTTTGCATTTATCAAGTTTTTCTGGTTCAGTAATGTGTCTATAGCAAACAAATGTTGAGTATAGTTCGAAGGAAGAGAAAAATTTCAATGACATAACACAAGATGATAGAACATACATGTCCTAGAAAACTCCTCTTACATTAATACTCTGAAGCATATTCAAGGGCAGAAGAGAGGGAGCAACAATCCTCCACCTAGGAAAAGAAAAAACTAATAAAACATAACTGTAGAGTAAATCATGAGCGGGCTGAAGTCCACAATGTGATAACAAAATGAAAGGAAGCAACAGGGCCATATTTCAATTTAACCTTAAATCTTATGGGCTAACCTCCCCAATCAAAAGGCATACCGGGAGAATGGATTAGGAAAAAAACCCCATCTATATGCTGCTCTGAGACAACCCATCTCAATTTCAAGGATAGGCACCAATACTTAAAGGTGAAGGGATGAAGAAAGTATTCCAAGAAAATGGTACCAAAAGAAAGCGGGGTGTGGCTATTCTTTACTATCAGGACAAATTAGACTTCAAACAATAAGAAAATCAAAGAGACAAAAGAGGGCCATTACATCTTTATTAAAGGAAGCAATTACGACCTGAAGATCTCATATATGATATATAGCACAAAACATCTGGTGCACCAAAAATTTATAAAGACAATTCTCAGGATCTCAACGGCCACAGATGACCCCAGCACATAACTAGGGGAGACTTCACTTATCACCCCCATTACGTTCCCCTAAACAGATCAACAGGATGAACGAAAATAAATAGAGAGACATGAACTAAGTGATACAATACACCAAAGGACCTCACAGCATCTATCAAAATTTCACCCCAAACCACCAGAGAATACACTTTCTACTCGCACCTCACAGAACATTCTCCAAATAGCCTCTGCTTTTCCTAAAAGGACTGCTGTACCCCCTGGAAGAGCTCGAGGAAGAACAGTGAAGGTAGGCATGAAGCCTCTGCCTCACAGCTGCATGCATAGTCACTGTTGAAGCAAATGCCTACCTAATTTGATAGTCTTGGTGTGTTTAAAATTTTTTGAGTTTGCAAATAAGCTTTTAAAGCCTACTGATGGAGCCTTCCGGCAGTGAACAGTTATATGAGGACCTGATCCTGGAGGTAAATCCCAAGATGGAGAGGCCAGAAGGCAGACAGAACCAGAACAAAAGTTATCTAAAATGACCCACAATGCGCTGGAGAACATTAATTTGATTGGCCAAGGCTTGAAGCATCTCTTCCAGCACCAGCGCAGGAGTTCATCAGTGTCTCCACAGGATGTGCAGCAGATTCAGACAGATCCAGAACCTGAAGTGGATCTGGACACTCAGAATGCATGTGCTGAGATTGATGGTGTTTACACCCACCCACCCCACAGCTCTGAATCCTGTTCTGCAGCAGATCCGTGTGCCACGCAAGATGAAGAGCAGGACAAGCTTGCATAGTAGGCGGGGCAAGTCAGAGGTCCCAAAGGGAAGTCCCCAGATCAACAGGAAATCTGGCCAGGAGGTGGCAGCTGTTACACAGTCAGGCAAACCCAGGTCTTCATCCACAACTGATGCTCCCACCAGCTCTGTTGTGATGGAAATAGCTTGTGTTGCTGCTACTGTGTGTCTGCAAAGAGAGGAGACAATTACAGATTGGATTCGAGCGTTTGGAAGTAAGCACCCTTGCCCTAGAGCCTCCCGAGCCGTGGCCTCCATCACTGCTGGCAGACTGCACACAGGAGTCCGTGGATGGAATGACAGAACCCTCAGCTCACAAAACGCTGCCATTGCTCACCTTGCAGCGCAAGATCCTAAATCTCACAGAGCAGATCAAGATTGCACAGACAGCCCGGGACGACAATGTTGCTGGGTATTTAAAGCTTGTCAACACTGCAGACAAGCAGCAGGCTGCCCACATCAGGCAGGTGTTTGAGAAGAAAAACCAGAAATCTGCCCAGACCATCCTCCAGCTGCAGAAGAAACTCGAGCATGACCACCGCAAGCTCCGAGGTAGAACGGAATGGAATCCCCCGACAGCCAAATGATGTCTTCAGGGACATGCACCAAGGTCTGAAGGACGTGGGTGCAAAGGTGACTGGCTTCAGTGAAGGTGTGGTAGACAGTGTCAAGGGTGGATTTTCCAGCTTCTCCCAGGCCACCCATTCAGTAGCAGGGGCTGTGGTCTCAAAGCCCAGAGAGATCACCTCATTGATTGCGGGGGGGGGGGGGGGGGGTTACTGGGGGTGCGTTATTCTTTATCACTCATTGATTGGGGGGGGAGATGGGGACCTCAATTTTATTCTCAGTAGAACAATATGTAATTTTTGAGTAGACTAGCTAACAAAAATGAAGATTCTAGCTGATAAGGGTTGGGGGAGGACAACTGTTCATTCCTATAAGGATGGTCGGGCACCGACATCATTACACTACACATGGACATCATTACCCATGGACATAATTACCCGTGGTCCATGGCCAGGATCCCCTTCAACACGCAAAATGATAGCCTTGATTAGGGGTCCTAAAGATGAACTAGATGGAATAACACGGGAAATTACTGTAAAGGACCCAGCCCTACGGGGAAAATGGGGCTTAGGCCTCAGACAGCGGTGGACGGGAAGCTTGACCACAGATGGCAGTCTTGCTACATTCCACATAGCTGCTGTGGTTCTTGAAGTTATTCCTTTAAGCTCACAGGAGAGGGGTCTCCAGCCTATCTTAAGAAACTTCCAGCTTTGGTTCCCCTCGAGGCCTAAATAAGCCAAACTGGGTATTAGTCCTAATAAGGGACCAATTACTAACACTGATTCTAAGGGGCTTTTTTAGTTCCTCCAGCACTTCCCATCCCGCAGAGGGAAAACCCAAACATAATTTTCCCCTTCCTTTTCCTCCTCCTTATTCTGAAGGATCAATTAAACAAATACTTATACTTGTAAATGGTAGTCATGCTGTGCTTTCCTTACTCCAGTCAAATTTGGGAAAAGATTGCTAGCTATGCCTAGAGGCAAGCCAGGTGCCTTCCTGGAGGATAGGCTTGTCTACTATCTGCCGACATAATTCATCCTCACCAGGACATTGCTCAGATATGGACACTCCTAAAAGACCCTTTTCATTTTTCCCCTCATCACCCAAATGCCCATAGGAAGCAGTTAAAGAAGTAGACACCGCCCTTAATCCTATCCTATCCCTTGCCCTTTTTGCCCTTCTTTCTTTTTATGGCCCAAGGTCTGGAATGTTCCAACATCTGAAGTAACTAATGAGCCATAAGGTCCATTAGGAAAAAAAAACATAAAGTCATAAATTCCTTAAGATGATTGGCTAGCAAGAAATGGCCCTTGGCCTTACTCACACCTTATCTCAATCCTTCATTCCCCACCCAGGTATAAGGAGACTGTTTGTGGAGCCATAGCCAATCTGTCTCTTCTCCTTATGGCCCTTGAGATACTGTCCAGCTCTGCCTGAGAAATCAAAAGAAGGCTCTCACTTATCCAAGGACACTAAACATTGGCATCAAACACATTCCAGCTGGGCCCAAAGGGGAATAAAACTTTCCAAACTCCCCCACCAAGGTGCAGAGACTTCTTTCCACAGAGGAAGTGTTTCTGTCCTCAGTGTACACCTCTTTAATAAAGCATACATTCCTCACCTGTTGGAGGTCTGGTTCTGGTTCTTATTTCTTAACTTTGACTTCTTCCTTTTCCTTCTTCAAAAATCTAACACGCAGTGTATCTTATAATTTTCAGATGCCGTGTTGGCATTCTTAGTTTCTGGGTTAGTGGAAAGTAGAAATGTATTAATACACTTCAACGGTTTCATCTGATGGGTGCAAAGATGTCAGGTCAGAAATAAAGGTGGGTAATGATTGTCATTAAGAGGACTAAGAACAGGCCAAGATAAGTTGGCCCTGGGTGCCACCAACTCTGCATAATCGCCAAGCTCTAATCAGCCAGTAAATCTTGGAGGATTTTAAACATAGCTTTATAGCTCCCCTGGCTGGCCAAGCATCAAATTTTGTACATGTAGACACCAAATATTATTTTATACCCCAATATGCTAGGAAGGTTCATTCCTAGAATCTGATAAACACGAAGCTGATTAAGAACAGTGGTAATGCCGTTACTGTTTACATTTCTAGACAGTATCAATTTTCTTGTCTTTTTTTTTTTTTTGTCTTTTTGAGACAGGGTCTCCCTGTAGCTCTGGCTGTCCTGGAACTCACTCTGTAGACCAGGCTGGCCTCGAACTCACAGAGATCCACGTGCCTCTGCCTCCCAAGTGCTAGGATTAAAGGCGAGCGCCACCACACCTGGCATTTATTTATTTCTGTATGCGTATCAATGTACTGTCTGCATGCAGGTTTGTGCACCCGTGTCGTGCAATGCCACAGAGGTCAGAAGAGGGTGTCGGATTCCCCTGGAACTGGAGTTCTCCTGGAATTGGAGTTTCAGACGGTTCTTGGCTGCCATGTGGGTGCTGGGGATCGAACCCGGTTCCTCTGTAAGAGCGGTCGGTGCTCTTAACCGCTAGGCCATCTCTCCAGCCCCACAGTATCAATTTTCTAGCCATCATTTAAGTCTGTTTTTTTCTCTCTATAGCCGATAGACATACTTATGTGAAACATATAGCAGCAGTATTATTTTATTTCTAAAGTTAAAATACCAAAAAACTCAATATAATCCCAAATGTAAAGGTAGTAAGAGAAAAAGGTATTATAACAAGTGAGAAAACAATCATACTCTAATCAGAATGACTGTATGTTCCTTTATGCCTATATTTATTGATATTCTATGAAATATTATATTTGATGTTTGAGATGCATGAAATAATATTTGAAATTTTCTTCTAATTCCTTTGCTGAAGGCCTTCTTTGAGTTCATCCGTCTTATGCTGCAGCACACTACACATATGTTTTTGCCTTTCCAACTTCTTTGATTTTTATTCATTTTCTCTATAAAATTCTGCCATCTGTTCCTCCTGCTCTTCAATAACATCCCTGAGGGTGTCTACCTGGTATATGGGTGGAAAGCATGTATTCATATTTTAGAGTAATATAAAATTAAAGGGGGAAAATGTGGATTCCTACACATTAAAAAAATAAAATGATAAAAAAAAGACAGGGATCCTGCTTCAAAAGTAAGCAAAAAAGAGAGCTAATTAGCAAAGAAAAACACCTTTCCAAATGTAAATTTTTAATAAAAGTCATAAAATCCTGTTTCAAAGATCAACAAAGTGATCTGAAATTCTTTAGAAAAATCTCAGATTCCTGATCTGATTCAGAAAATAACACGAAGTTTGTAGTGCAGGTTTTGTCGAGGGAGCATAGATGACATGGGATCTTCTCTCTTCTGGGTTCTATTGTAAAATAAACCATAAAAATCATTACGTTGGGGGGTTATATGTATATGTGAATGATATATGTGTATGCACAGATGCATGTTTGCGTGTGTGTGTGTGTGTGTGTGTGTGTGTGTGTGTGTGTGCCGGTGCCCATGCATGTGGAAACCAGGTATTTAACATTGGGTGTGCACTTTGATTTCCACACACATTATATACGCGAGGCAGAGTCTCTCTCCTCCAAGTTGCTCTGGGCAATTCCCTTTCTTCCTCCCAAATACCATGTTTACAGGCAGGATACCACACACCAAGTTTTTATGTTCTCCACTGATTCTGCCTGCATGGCATTCTATTTAACATCTGAGTCATCTCCCCAGACCTGAACCTTCGCTTTTTTTTTTTTTTTTTGTCTTTTTGTATAAGCCCAGCTGTCCTGGAACTCACTCTGTAGACCAGGCTGGCCTTGAACTCACAAAGAACTGCCTGCCTCTGCCTCCCAAGTGCTAAGATTTAAGGTGTGCGCCACCATGTCCAACCAAGCCTTCACCTTTAATAAAAAACTTTGTTCACTTTGGGAATTGCCAGAGAAGAAAGATGGAAGAAGAAAAAAACTGTCAGCCCCTGAAAGGAAAACAGCCAGAATTGACCAGGTCCAAGTCAACAGCCCTCAGGGAGAGTGGACTGTTTACTTTCTCATCACCTGTGGGGGGGCGCCCCCCTTTTCTAACCTAGGGAAACACACCTGCGAAGAGGAGTCGTGGTAGAATGTAAGGGCTCGGATTGGGGTGATGGTGAAACCTACAGCGATTGTTAGTCTGGACCACTGCATTTGATCAACTTGTTGATTAACAACATGCACCTCCAAGCTGGATGGAGTTGGGCTGTGGGGTTTGGCACAACAGCCTGTAAGATTGCGTTTTGCATGAAGTGGACTTGTTACTCATGGATATCCTTATAGCTAAAAAGAGAAAAAAAAAGAAAAAAAAAAAAAACAGAGAAAGATGCAAGACAGTTATGGCAGAATACATGATCTGGGATGGGGTGGGGGTGGGGGGAAGGGAAAGGGAAAAATGCCTGATCTGAATTGGAAAATGATGTACGAAATGCACAAAGCATCAATAAAAAAAATTAAATTAAAAAAAAAGTTAAAGAATGGGAGATGAGAGTAGGGGATTAACAAGTTAGAATCAGCTTTACTTCTGACACAATCTCTACAATGTTATTAATTTCCTACTCTATTTTTTTCAATATAAATTTCCTTTTATTTTGAAACAGTGAAATTAATTGGCTTGTGGCTGAAAAAAGCTTCATGGGGCAAAAAACCTGGAGTGCTTATCCATCAAAGAACGATCTTGCCAAGGCTGAGCCAGCTCCCCACCTCCCCCAACACAAAGAACAGAAATGATTGGGAGGGAGGGCAGGATCAAATTCAGGGTGATAACGGCTGGCAGAGTTCTGGTCAAGCACAATTTTCAAAGATGCCATGAGTACAGAATAAGGTAGCACTCATTAAAAATAACTGATAAAACAGTCCCAAGCAGCAGCCCTCAGTTCCTCCCAGATTCCCACTCAGAAAAATTAATTCTTCACTGGAAGTGATGTCGCAGGACTGTATACCATCCACCTGTATACCATACCACTCTGCCTTGGGGGGAGCAGGCTCTTTTGACTTATTCTCTTTTGGAGACCATGTTCAAGATTCTGAAAAAAAGGAAGACTTCAAATGGTGGTAGAGGATATTCATTATGTTAATTTGTTATCTGCTTAAATTCATTTCTAATGCCTTTACTGCTGGTTCACAGAAAGCTTGCACTGAAGTGTCCCTACTCTTTAACATAGGTTGAAAATCATAACCTTCTCTCTGTTCACGCAGGGTTTCTGCTTGGGATCAGGTTTAGGTGCTGTCTCTGGGAGAAGCTCTCCTACGCTTACCCCAGTGTGGGTTCCTCTCAGGCTGACCCTGTACAATCATAGAAACAAGAGGGGTTCGAGACGTGGGGAGATCAGCCCTTATGTGTGTTTTCCCAGCTAAGCCAATTAAGTCTCTTTCTGAGCCAGGATGAAGGTATATTTCTGGTTTCCATGTGGTGCTATTCTCTGACTGTTTTCCCCTAACACTTCCACTCTGTAGAACTACAGGGAGTAGAGACCTCTCGTGGGCCTTTATGACCAGATAACCATAGAATTCGTAAAATACAAGAGGCAAGTTTTCAATAAGCAAGAGGTCTCCTGCCCCCACCCCCCCAAAAAAAATCAAAAATTAGATACTGTAGCAATAGCAGAAACAAAAGTCCTCATCTTAGCAAAACAATGGTGTGAAATGGAGAACAACAAAAACAAAATCTTCTGCCATTGAGCTATAAACAAAACAAAAAGATATTTAATGAATCATCTCAGAATAAACCAACAAACTATTGACAGAAGCAAAGGCAGGTCTCAGCCCAGAAAGAGCTCACCAACATGCACCTAAGGGAGCATCACTGACAGCTGGACACAAAGGGCCCATGTGAGTTCCTTGTGCTGATCTAAGTGACTCCTCTGGTGAAAGTGGACCATGCTTTAGGCTGCATACTCAAACACCCAACCTGTCAATGTAAAACAGCTCTCAAAGGGAATAAGATTGGTTTATTCTGGAGCCAAATAGGAGTGACCATAGCCCAGTAACATGGGTTCTGGTTTGACAAACAGCATGTTCCAACATTGGACTGGGTTAATGAAGTTTTCATGGTTGTAGTATAAAATTCAGAAATCGGGAATTATTTTTATATATAGTGGGGGAAACAGTATGCAGGAAGCAGAAAATTGGGGAGATCAGGGCTGGGAAGATAGCTCAGTGATTAAGAGCCCTGGCTACTCTTTCAAAGGACCCAGATTCTGTTCCCAGCACCCACGTGGCAGCTAACAATCATCTACAACTCCAGCTCCAGGGGCATCCAGCAACCTCTTCTAGCCTCTGAGGACACTGTGCACATACAGACAAAACACTCATACACATAATAAATAATAAATTAACTAAAGACAAAAGAGAAGAGGGGGGGAATCTCAGCTATAGATTTCAAACATTAATAGCACACTTAGCTTTGGGGCTTGTGAAAGCTGATGGTCTGTTAATACATCCCAAAAGGTTTCATGTAGTCATAGTGTTAGCTCCAACATATTAGCTCAGACACAGAAGTATACAATGAAGGGCTATAAGGAGGCTAAAGATAGCCCAAGGTAATTTGGCCATGGATCTGTAATGTTCCAACCTCTCCACAATCACAAGTTCTATTCAGTCAGCCCTGCAGAAACCTGAACAGATGTGTAGATTGTTTACTTGACAGTTAAACTGACACTCTGTGTGCTCCGCAGGGTCCTGAGAGCTGTGTGATGAAACAGCAGCAGGACAGAGAAATAAAAACCATGTGAGAGGCCACCAAGGAAGCACTAGGATACACTGGCGTGAGGAGGGAAATGGTGACCATCCAGAGGGCCAGAGGGAAGCTCAGCTCTGAAGCAGCATCCAGAGTTCTCATCAGTGGAGAGTGGATACCAGAGACTCAGAGCTGTTCTGGTCCCCTCCAGGACAAACTTAAAGACCAGGCAAATAGGTAAAACTATTCCAAATATTATTAGTAAGCTCCAAATAAGTGTAAAAATACTCAGAAGACTTTATTGAGTCCACAGCAAGACAGAATTCACAGTCTCTGGAGGGAAACGAAGGATAGAATGGGAGAGTAAATCCTGTGATGGGGAGAGACTCGATGAATAGGTGCAGATTGTGGATGCAAGCCATGCTACCATTAGCAAAGAGGAATGTTCCAGAGAAACTGGTCCAAGTACATGGTAGCTGGCCCTAAGGTGCTCTGAGAACAAGAAGGGGCAGACAGCTCCGGACAACACAACACTGTGGCTTCTTACTGGGGACTTACTGAAATAAACCTGGTCCATGGCTGCTGCACACACTGATGGATTCCTGGAAAAGAGGCAGAGCAGGAAGCAGGTAAAGCTTATAAACAGGGTAGGGCTACACTCTTTAAGCCAGAAAGCAACCTGTTACTCAGTAACCCAATGAAGCATATTATTATTATTGGCACTAAATTCTGTGGGATGTGTTGCAGGCTAGCGCAAACTTGGAGCCATGCACTGACTTGTTCACATGCACATTCCTTTCTGGGTCCACCCCAGGAGGTGGAGGGATGCATGATGATGCAGAGGTCTAGGATTGGCCCTAGGAGGTGATGTCATAAATGTGAGAACTGTCTGTCCCAAACCTATGTAACTGACATCTTCCCCAAAATTTCCTTTTACGTCCGTCATGATATGCCCTCATAGACACTGCAATCTGTGTTTGGAACTATCCATGTTAGTCAGGGCAAGAGTCCCTAATACAGTCCACGCTGAATCTGTACATTAGGAAACCATGTATATTATCAACTGAAGTAAACATGGATGATTTCAAAAAGACACAAATCAATCTACAAGTTATAAAAGCTATAGTGTCTGAGGTACAGAATTTGTTTTATTAAATTAACAACACGGAATACCTGTGGTAGAACTCAAATCAATGATTTTCAATGCATAACAATGGAGTTCTCTCATAATCATTGAATCTATGGAAATTAGTACTCACTGTGGTGAAAGGTACTGTTGTTAATTCAGGAGAACTATTTAACTATTGAGTCTCTCAATTTGGCAATCCTGATACTTTCTGGAAATTCTGACATTGGTTAGAAGGAGGGAGGGAGCTGTGGTGATATAGACAAGGGACAAAGTCACAGGCAGAGCCCTGACCTGTCCCGAGACCAGCGATTCCAGTCCTTGGTGCATGTCCCCACAAACAGAGCACAGAAACAGATCCTTATGAGAGTTTTAATTGCATTGTTATTTATGATAAGTGAATAGAAAAGACACAAATTACATGGCAACAGTATATGAGTATAATAAAAATAAGTATTATAGATCAGAGCGGAATCAGCATACCCTGTGTGTTGGGAAATCTAATACTTGCAGTATAATAAAAAGCAAATTGTGCTTTTTTTTCCCATAATGGAACATATAGTGATAGTGTTGGACTCAAACTGCCACGCTCACAAAATTAACCAATGAGGGGCTACAGATTAATACGAAATTTATTTAATTTGTTGGTGCACCAGAACCCAATTAAGAAAACTGACACATCAAGGGAGCCAATTGTTGATGTGTCAGGCATGCAACCCATTCCAAGCAGGGATGAGCTTGACCCCAACTGTCTCTTACAGAGATCTTATAGAGCCAAAGCCACAAACTAGAGGAATTTGGTGATGTCATACATACACAATTGCAAGGTTATAGAAACACAATGCAATCAGTGGTGACCTTTAAGCTGATTGGTGGGGTCTTGGTGGTTGCAGACCAGGCAGTCTTTCATTGGATCAGTCCACCTGTTCTGTACCTCTTTGTTTGAAACAATGGTTGTGTTTAGCAGCGTGAAGCCCCTTGGAGAGTGGTGGGCTCCTTAGGGGTGAGAAGCCCTCCTACAGGGCTGGGAAAGTTCATCCTGACCTCAGGTAGCTCTGGGAACTAATAACTCAAGGCGGGAGGGAGTAACTATGGGAACCAGACCTGCTTCAACTAGAGAGTTGCTCCTGCATGGTTAACCCTTTCCTTTTGATTAACTTCTTTCTGACCTGGTCCTAACAATAGTAAAGAGCAAAGTCCCTGCACACTCAACAGCTTGGAAAACATTGGCCTGTGTGTGTTGCTTCACTTAAAAACTAACTGAGGGCTGAAGATGTAGCTCAGTTGTTTGAGTACTTATGTCAAATTCAGAAAGCACTTGGTTTGTTTCTCAGCATCATGTAAATGAAGCAGGGTGTCATATGCCTGTGATCCCAACAGTAGGTCATCTTTGGCTGCATAGTTTGAGGCCAGGCTGGGATTCATGAGATCTTGTTTCAAAGAAGAAAGAAAAACAAAAGAAAAAGAACCTACTCAGTTAATTGAAGGCCACTTCTGCTGGGCCTGGGTAAGACCAGTGATACAAGACGAGACAGAGCCCAGGAACAGAAGCTCAGGGCCAGCTTCAACCCCATGAGGTTCATGAAGTCCTGTCTCAAAACAAAACAAAACAAAAACAAAACCACAAAATACACCCCCAACCCCACAAAACCAAGTTGTAGCACACAGAAAAATCAATGGCAGACTGTTGGTGAGAACTCCAGCGTCAGGGATTGGGAATCAGCTAAGAACAGAAGCTGCAGGCTTGATTTAGGTTTATCTTTTGCATCATTGGGTTAGGTGGAAACTTGTCAAAGCTGTGACCTCGGGCAAACAGTTCCTTTTGGCTGGGCAAGAATGATCCATCTGAAGCTGCCCAGAGTTCATTTTTCCTGGAACAAGCGCCCAAGTGTTCCTGGGGTTCCACAGTTACCTCGGCCAGCCACTGTTTCCCTAACATCAGTGCTCATGGGTCTTACTCTTTATGTACTACACACTCATGATGTGTCATCAATGCCTACTTTCAAATTTTATACAAGTAAAATTTTTGCCGTGTCTTGCTTATTGTACTAACCATTAAAATTGTGAGATCATTCAGTGCTCCCCGGGCCCAGGCAGCCAGACTCTTGTTGAGCACCATGGAGGGGCAGCGGCGACCATGACCGACCGCAGCTGCTGCAGCAGCTCGTGAGGCACAGTGCATGGAGACGCACCACATAGTGGAATCTGCATATCGTCTTTCCCACCTGAAAGCGTCTGAATGCATACATGAATTAAAAAAATTGTGAGATCACTCATATTGTTGCCTAATATAAATGGAATTTAAACAGTGCTGAATAATATTGCATTCCATTAGTACAATGTAATGAGTTTCTAGTCTACTCTTAATGAGCATCTAAGTGTCTGGACTGGCTGTTAAAAATAATGTCATAAATGCCGGGCATGATGGTGCATGCCGTTAATCCTAGCACTCAGGAGGCAGAGGCAGGCGGATCTTTGTGAGTTCAAGGCCAGCCTGGTCTAGAGAGTGAGTTCCAGGACAGCTGGGGCTTCAGGGAGACCCTGTCTCAAAAAGACCAAAAAAGAAAAAAAAATGTCTTGTTATGCCGAGTGTTGTGATGAACGCCTTTAATCCTAGCACTCAGGAGGCAGAGGCAGGTGAATCTTTGTGAGTTCAAGGCCAGTCTGGTCTATAGAGGGAGTTCCAGGCCAGCTTGGGGCTACAGGGAGACCCTGTCTCAAAAAGAGCAAAAAAAAAGTCATAAGTGAGGTGTGGTGGTGCATGACTTTAATTCCAGCACCCAGGAGGCAAAGGCAGGCAGACCTCTGAGTTCAAAGGCAGCCTGGTCTACAGAGTGAGTTCCAGGCCAGCCAGGGCTACAGGGAGACCCTGTCTCAAAAACACCAAAAAATGTTATTATTGCCATTTGTTTACATACATATGTTTTCAAAAGAAATATCATGAATCTGTGTTTAACATTAGTGGTTAAGCTGGAGTCTGATAAAATAGTCACAAATATTTAATCTTCCATCAGTTGTTCACCCTAGACTTTGTGAATGAGTCTTGTTTTCGCCAGTGTAGTGGATGTTCAGTGGTATAGGGAGTTTTCCTTAGTTTAAATTTCTTTTCTTAACTGAGGCAGAGTTATCATGTGTGGGGATAGTGGAGCTCAGCTCTTTATTGGCAGTCTCCTCTCCACATTACATTTCTATGCATGCTTATTTCTTTATTATTGTATTTGTACTTGTTTCTTTTTTGAAAATTTTTTTTATTTTAATGTATAAGTGTATTGCCCACATGTAGGTAGGTGCAATCCTGTCATGGAATGCCCGTAGTGTTCAGAAGAGGTTATTGGATCCCCTGGAAATGTAGTTATGGACAGTTGTTAGCTGCCATGTTTGTGGTGAGAATCAAACCCAAATCATGTTCAAGAGCAGCCAGTGCTCTTAACCATTGAACCATCTCTCCAGCCCCCTTGTTTCTTTATTATGCTCTATCATACTGTTGATATGCATGTGTGAATTACTTATTATACATAATAATGTGGTGAAAAGTCTCATAAGGATCTCTTTCTGTACTGTGTCCCTAAGGCCATGTAGCAAGAATCAGAATTGTTTCTCCTAGATAGGTCAAAGGACAGAGGGAATGGATCCATTCCTAAGTGATAACCCTAGCTCCCCCTCCCCAGATGTCACAGAAAACAGAACAGGTTTGATATACTAAGTCACAGTTAGTCCTGGGGGTGGGGGTGTCTTCACAGTTAAGGCATACATTTCAAAAGGTGGCTGCTCAGCCCACCTTTCTTGCTTGCACACAGGCATCTGCACACATAGGCTTGAACATGATGGAAAGGGTGTACAAGGCTGGATGTAACTGGCTCAAGTCACATACTACACCACAAGGAACATAACTGCCAATCGTGAAGTACTTGTCCTGGAAGGCCCACTTATCAATGAGCTGCTTCACTGTGTTTAACAAGCCCAGCATGTTGGCAATGTCAGGGATCTTTTTCTGAGTTCCCTTCAAGGTCAGCAGTCTCTGGGCCTTCAGTCCCTCCATAATACTGTGACTACATCCAAAGAGGTCATCCATACTGTGCTGAATATTCTGGAGGAAGGAGTTAAACTGCAGTGATTCATCCATGGCTATGGTGGTATTAGAGTCCTTAGTAGTGAAGGTGCAGGACAGAAGCTCTTCTTGCTGTCTCTCCTGATTATAGAACATTTTTAATTCTATAGCATTTATCACATCCATTCATTTCTTTCAGAGTAAACTAGATTTCATGTAGCAATCCCTCCCCTATTTTATTACACACAACTTTGTGGGCTGAGAAAGTAGGTGTGGTCTCAGCACTAATGACGAATAGGTAGATAATCTGTCTGACAGTCCACTACTTGCATCAGGTTGGAAACACCCACAACTATAATCCCATGTCTTTCTCTCCAGACTTTGGATTTTCAAACTACCTCCTGATTTGAGCAGAGACTCTTGTACAGCACAAAATGGATGATGCAGACGCTTCAGTGGGCATGTTAGAGGTAGAGGTTGGCTCTGCAGATGGCCCACAGGAAGGAGAAATGGGTATGTGTTTAATTAAATTAGAATCAAAGTAAAAAGGCTGAGGAGATTCAAAGTGAACCCCTGAAGAGCTGAGCTCACAGTGGGTCTCTGTAGGAGGGGAAGTGATGGAGGGAAAGGGCTGGGGGACAGGTAGGAGTTTAGATAGGTGGCTGTTACGTTCGTTGCTGTGTTGGGAGTGTGTGTTATTACATAAATCCTTCCAGGAAGAGCAGTGAACAGTAAATTAGACTGGAAGAACACGAGGCAGATTTTTCCTTGTGTTTATCATATTAGTCCGTTCTTTCCCAGATTTCTGGTTATTCCCACTTCTAGTGGAAATGGCAAAAGAGAGCAGGTGGCTAAAAGAACTTAGGTTAGGGTAATGGCGAAGACAGTCTGGAGCCTTCCCCTCTATCCTCCATAATTACCCAGTACAGAATTCTTTTGTTTTTCCAGTAAGTCACATTTGTGTGGCCTTTGTGATATTATTTGTAAGCCAGGCCAGGATGTCACATTTGTTGTTAACTGTAAAACTAAGATGTGACATTCTGGTGGCCTTGTGATTGCCTGTTACCTGTAAAGCACTTAGCTAAATACCACTTATGTGTTATCTGTTCTTTTGTCACATGATTATAAGAATCCCCACAAAAATCTATTGGGGGATGACTCTTATATGTAATGATCTCCAGGTCAGGCTGCTAATAGGTCATCCGCTAATGTGAATAAACTCCCTCTCCTCACCTAACATGGGCTTTGATATCATGATTTTCCCACATCATTTCTGGAAGCACCCAATGAAATCAAACCACTGTACCCAGGGTAGGTAGGAGATGCTGCCACTCCTGGTCCCTGCAGCCCCCTTGGCCACTGGAAAAGAGAAGTGTGCACCCCTGAACAATGTGATTTCAGGGGTCTCCTTTCAGAAGGCCAAAGAGAGCTGCAAAGCCCAGGACCAGAGTCACTCACCAGATGAAGGGAAACAGAAATCCAGAATAAAGAAAGTCAAAGCCCTCCCAGAATAGGTAAAGTAAGGATCCTCCCAGGTTAGACAGGCAGGAAACCGGGCCACAACTGAACTGAAAAAATGGAAAGGAGGAGGAAGAGAATGCAACAGGTAGAAGGAGAGAGAGCAGAAGAGGGAGAGAGAGCAGAGAGAGCATGGAAGAGAAGGAGAAGAGTGTGAGACAGAGGAGAGGGGATGTCTTATTGTGAGACAGATACTGCAGGCAGGAGCAGGTCCTCTGGAGAAATACTGACAATTCTGAAGTGGGGTCACAGAATGAAAAATACAGCAAACCTAGTGCGGCACCATTTGCTAGAAAAAAGAATGTGCGGGGCTGGAGAGATGGCTCAGTGGTTAAGAGTGCCAACTGCTATTGCAGAAGACCCGGGTTCGATTCCCAGCACCCACATGGCAGCTAAGAACTGTCTTTAACTCCAGTTCCAGGGGAATCCAATGCCCTCTTCTGACCTCTGCGGCATTGCATGACACAGGTGCACCAACCTACATGCAGATAGTACATTCATACACATAAAAAATAATTTTAAAAAATTTAAATAAAGAAAAAAGAACGTGTATATATGTTGGACCTATGCAGGTGTGTACCCCAGATAAAAGACAGGCACACCAGGCTTAAGGTCACTCCAGGAGCATAATTATTAGTTCAGGAATTGTGAGCCTGTTGGCACATGGCAGCTACCAGCAAAGATGGTAGAACCCATTGGATGGGGCCTCAGGTAAAGGGGAAGAGGTCATAGATCAACAGTTTCTGGAGGAAGTGGACATCTGTGTGTCCCTTGGAATCCTGAGAGACCCATCCCTAACAGAACATAGAATCTGAGTTGGTTGTTTAAGGATCTTATTGTTAGATGCCTTTGGTGTTGCATTTACTTCAAGATGGTTGTTTTGAAGTATCTCTTTGGTTGCTTGCTTTGGAAGTATTTTTGGTTTTGATGTTTAGATTGGTTTGTGTTTCTTTAAGGCCTCCAAAGGCCTGAAAACTGGTTTGAGGAAATCAAACTCCAGTTGGTGGTAGGTTTGATTTGCTATGTTAACTCACCTTCGGGGCTGGGGTTGAATTGTGGGACTGGTCTTTGTTATCTCATCTTTCTGTCTTTTTCTAAAGTCCTCTTTCCAGCAGTTGTACTCTTCATGTGGGTGGATGTGGGTTGTTTAGGTTGGGGCTGTGCACTCTCTTCCTAGGAGTGCTTGGTAGCTTAAATATGTCTTGCAGTTTTTCTCCCCTAGAGTAACTATTTTTTCCTAGCCCTCAAGCTTAAGTCAGTTTTAAACTGCCTTTTGAGTCAGGCGTGGTAGTGCATGCTTTCAATCCCAGCACTGGAAAGGCAGAGGTATGTGGCCCTCTGGAATGTGGGCCAGATAAAATCCATTTTGTTCAGAAATCCATTTTGTCTCTGACCTTGACATAAATGTCCCCTGTGCTAGGATTGAAGGTATGTGGTGATTAAAGGTGTGGGCCACCACACTGGGCTGGCTTGATGGACTCCTTGGAGGAGCCTATGCTGGAGAATTCAGGAATGCAAGAAGTCTTGCGGTGTGCTGAGATTAGCTAGCTAACCTCATACACCTGCACTTTGTAAAGTGCTTGTTATAACCAATATTATGCTCTGTAGAATGCTTGATATATATATATATTAATGTATATATAGTATTATTAATATATATATTAACCAAACTCCAAGGTCACGTTGCTGTCCCTATTCTAGAGTTGGGAACAGCCCGGTGGATTATTGGGGGCCATCCTTGCAATTTTCCAGCATTGGTGTGATTGTTTCTAACCCATAACACTCCATGAGTTCAAGGCCAGCCTGATCTCCATGGTCAGTTCCAGGCCAGATGCTACAGAGAGACCCTGTCTCAAAGGACCAGAAATAAACTGCCTTTTGCTATCAGTAAAATTCTCATTAACAATTAAAGCCAGGAACCTTGGTCCGGCTTGTGTGGAGATCTTAGGAGGTTGGGGAATTCCTGAGGTCCTGGAGTGCCCACATGGTGGCTGTGCTTCTGTTTCTCTGGCTGGAGACCCATTTGGGGTATGGCCCTTGGAATTTTCCAGCAGCAAACACTGCTCTATATCAGAGTGTCAAAGTAAACTGCAAGGGGGGTGGGCAGGGCTTTGGTGGTGGTTTTGTTTTCTTTTGGTTTGATTTGCTGTCGTGTGATGAGTGTGCTGGTGCTGGTGTGTGTGTGTGTGTGTGTGTGTGTGTGCACACATTTAGGGGAAACGTGTATAGACACCTTCTTGGAGGTCATAGGACAGCCTGCTGTGTTGTTTATCACCTTCTACTTTGGTTGAGGCCAGCTGCCCTGAATTCTTGAGGATTCTCCTGACTCTGACTCTCATTTCATCATAGGAATGCTGGGATTGCAGGTCCATGTTAACATTCCCAGCTTCACATGGGTTACGGGATCCAAACATACTTGAACTTACCTTACAGATGTTTTGCCCACTGAACCATCTCACCAGCTTTAATCCATTTTTTTTATCATTGGGGTTTATTTATTTATTTGTATTATTTTTAGTTATGTGTGTATTTCTGTGTGTATGTGTGGTTCTTTGCACATGAGTGAAGGTACCTGTGGAGTCCAGAAAAGGGTGTCAAAGCTCTTGTAGATGAAGTTACAGGTAGTAGTGAGCCACCTACTGTAGGAGCTGGGAACTGCACTTGGGTCTTCTGGAAAAGCAGCAAGGGCTCTTAACCACTGAGCATCTGTGCAGCCCCATCGCTGCATCTTTAAAACTCTCAACACCACTTACTTTCAGACTCTGTAATCACTGTATATGAGTGGAAAGAATGTATTCATATTTTAGAGTAATATAAAATTACAGGAGGAAAATGTGAATTCCTAAACATTAAAAAAAATGCTGGTTATATTTTAAAGTAAAAAAAAAAATTCAACATGTTGTGTATGGAACATATTAGAAAATCTGTCTTGGAAAAAAAAAAAAGAAGAAAGCAAACCAGACAGTCCATTGCTTTGTATTCCCTTACCAAAAATCAGAGCTGAGGGTTTTAATTTTGCCAAATCTAATTCATTTTTCCCTTACATAGATAATGCTTTGTGGGATTGGCTGTTGAGGAAGGCTGCTGCCTCATGGCTTTTCCTGGAACTGGTGGTTCCATAGCCAACACACAGCTACGAAACAGGTGGTTTCATAGCCAAACAACCAGTTGTGTATGCCTCACATATGGAGGCCAGATGATGGGAAGATAGCATTTTCACGGTGGAACAGGCCATGGAGAGTTAAACATGCAGGGATACTTCAGAAATAGGCCCCGCGGACATATGGCAGAGAGTGCCATTATTCAATGCAAAGTGTCATTTATATAAGCAGTGTGACATCACCTTAGCTGCCAATCCCAGACTCTTTACATTCGTGTCAGTGAAGTGGGCTCAGGAAGGGACATGGTGGTAAGCAGGTCAGGTCGTGGCAATGAGCACATGCTCACCCACACATGGGGAATTCAGCCTGAAAGCAGGACTACTGTCACACAATGCTTTTGCTATTATAACTAAGAAATCTTTGCCTGAAACAAGTCCATAAAGATGTTTTGTTTTTTGTTTTTTTTTTTTTTCTTCAAACATTTTCAACATTCTAGGCTTCATGTTTAGGTGTACAATCCATTTTGAGTTAATTATTATACAATGATGACATATTGGTTTTTGTCACAGGATGCTAAGTGCTTCAGCTCAATGAAGGGTCTTTCTGTACCTACGAGCTGACCACCTTGGTCAATCCACAGTGCTATTTGCTTTTGTTCCTGAAGTTTCTTTCATTGTCTCTTTGATTTGTGCTCTCTTCTGTCTGTTGCTATGTGATTAAGCAGTGTCATTTCTACACATTTGGCCTCTTCTTTTTCGAAATTGTTTTCTCTATTCTACTTTTGCCTTTTTATGCACTTTGAAATTCACCATGCCAATTTCTCCCCTATACCACCACCCAGAAGTCATGATATAATATTTTTCAGAATTGCTTTGGACCTACATACCTGTTTGAGGAGAGATTTTATATTCTCAAGGGTAAGCATTCCAATTCATGAACATCTTACATTTCTTTATTGATTCAAATCTTTATTTCTTCATCAAATTTGCATGTAGATTTATTCATACTGATTATAAGCTTAATTTATTAGATTTATAGTTCTGTATTTTTTTGCATTTCTTTGAGCGATATTGATCCCATAGTTGAATTTCTATTTGATAACTGCTAGTATATGAAAATGCAATTGCTTTTTATGCATTGGCATTCTGTCCTGAAGCCCTGTAAAGTCGTTTAATCATTTCAGTACCTTTTGACACCTTCCTTACCTGCATGACGGACATTTCTTCTCCTGAATGATTGTCCTTCCTGGGAACTCCGGTAAAAGATGAACTTGGACTGACAGAAAACACATGAGCCTTGCTTCTGATTGCTGGGGGAAAGCATTCATTGTGGCACCACTAAGAATAATGCAGACTAGGGCAGGCATGGTGGCACATGCCCTTAGTCCCAGCATTAGGGAGGCAGAGGTGAGCTGGTTCCTGTGAAATAGAAGCCAGCCTCCTCTACACAGTGTGGTCTAAGCCATCTGAGGCTACTGGGAGACAGACTCAAGAAATTAAAAAGTATAATAATAAATGATTTTTTTAAAAAAAAAGAATGAGCGGGACTGGAGAGATAGCTCAGTGACAAAGAACACTGGAGTGTCCTTCAAAAGACTTGGGTATCCTAGAACCTACATGGCCAAACTCAACTGTCTGTAACTCAAGTCTAGAGGATCTGATGCCCTCATCTGGCCACCGTGTGCACTGCAGGAACTGGTGCACTTACAGGCAGACAAAACACTCATAAAGCAGAGGCAGGAAGATCCACCTTGCATCAGACTCAGCCTCCTCATGGCTCTCCCCAGGTGGCAAGGTCTTAAGCATCTCGGGGAACACAGCTGCCTCCTCCACATACTGGGCCCCTCCCCAGCCCCTTGGAGCTGTTCCTACTCTACCCCTTCTCTGGAGTCACTGTACTATCCAGGAGCAACGGAGGGAGCTTCTTGTTTACAACAAGGTCAAGGAGTTGGGTTAGGTCAGGATTGGTTGCTAGAAGCGGGGAACTAGGACCTGCTTTATTTTTTCCTTCCTAAAACCCTTACTCTTCTTGTTAACCCTGCAAATTTCTTTCTCTGTCTCACAAACGTTCTGCCCACTGCTAAGGATGGTGAGTCAGGGGCTTAGGACCTGTGGGAAAACATCTGGGCAGAATTTTCTCCACACAGCCTTGGCAGAACAGGTACATGGTTCACGAGAAAGGAAGGCCCTGTGGCTCCCACTGGGTAAAGCAGGAAGCAGTTCTTTCGTTTGTTTGGCGCGTCCTTCACCCCAAGTAGGAAGAAAGGGAGAGGGGCCAGACGTAAATGCAGCATCTCCAGTCAGACAGTGCAGACCTTCTTCTCCTTGGATGCCGGCATCTCCATCAGACAGTGCGGACCTTCTGCTCCTTGGATGCCGGCATCTCCAGTCAGACAGTGTAGACCTTCTGCTCCTTGGATGCCGGCATCTCCAGTCACAGTGCGGACCTTCTGCTCCTTGGATGCCGGCATCTCCAGTCAGACAGTGCGGACCTTCTGCTCCTTGGATGCCGGCATCTCCATCAGACAGTGCGGACCTTCTGTTCCTTGGATGCCAGCATCTCCAGTCAGACAGTGCAGACCTTCTACTCCTTGGATGCCGGCATCTCCATCAGACAGTGAGGACCTTCTGCTCCTTGGATCGCCGGCATCTCCAGTCAGACAGTGCAGGACCTTCTGCTCCTTGGATGCCGGCATCTCCATCAGACGAGACTGCCCTGGATCCCGCTCTTCAACGTAGCTTCTCCTTGGATGCCGGCATCTCCATCAGACAGTGAGGACCTTCTGCTCCTTGGATGCCGACATCTCCAGTCAGACAGTGCAGACCTTCTACTCCTTGGATGCCGGCATCTCCATGACATGCGGACTTCCCTGATCGCACTCGCCATGGACCTTCTGCTCCTTGGATGCCGGCATCTCCATCAGACAGTGCGGACCTTCTTCTCCTTGGATGCCGGCATCTCCAGTCAGACAGTGCAGACCTTCTGCTCCTTGGATGCCGCATCTCCATCAACAGTGGGACCTTCTGCTCCTTGGATGCCAGGCATCTCCAGTCAGACAGTGCAGACCTTCTGTTCCTTGGATGCCGGCATCTCCATCAGACAGTGTGGACCTTCTGCTCCTTGGATGCCGCATCTCCAGTCAGACAGTGCAGACCTTCTTCTCCTTGGATGCCGGCATCTCCATCAGACGGTGGGACCTTCTGCTCCTTGGATCCCGGCATCTCCAGTCAGACAGTGCGGACCTTCTGTTCCTTGGATGCCGGCATCTCCAGTCAGACAGTGCGGACCTTCTCTCCTTGGATGCCGGCATCTCCAGTCAGACAGTGCGGATCTTCTGTTCCTTGGATGCCGGCATCTCCAGTCAGACAGTGCCAGACCTTCTGCTCCTTGGATGCCGGACATCTCCAGTCAGACAGTGCGGACCTTCTGCTCCTTGGATGCCGACATCTCCAGTCAGACAGTGCAGGACCTTCTCCTCCTTGGATGCCGGCATCTCCATCAGACAGTGAGGACCTTCTGCTCCTTGGATCGCCGGCATCTCCAGTCAGACAGTGCAGACCTTCTCTCCTTGGATGCCGGCATCTCCATCAGACAGTGACGGACCTTCTGCTCCTTGGATCGCCGGCATCTCCAGTCAGACAGTGCAGGACCTTCTGCTCCTTGGATGCCGGCATCTCCAGTCAGCAGTGCGGACCTTCTTCTCCTTGGATGCCGGCATCTCCATCAGACAGTGAGGACCTTCTGCTCCTTGGATGCCGGCATCTCCAGTCAGACAGTGCGGACCTTCTGCTCCTTGGATCCACGCATCTCCAGTCAGACAGTGCGGACCTTCTGCTCCTTGGATGCCGGCATCTCCATTCAGACAGTGCGGACCTTCTCTCCTTGGATGCCGGCATCTCCAGTCAGCAGTGCGGACCTTCTTCTCCTGCCGGATCTCAGCAGCGTGCAACTTCTGTCCTTATCCAGTTCAATCGACAGTGCAGGACCTTCTGCTCCTTGGATGCCCGCATCTCCAGTCAGACAGTGCAGACCTTCTGTTCCTTGGATGCCGGCATCTCCATTCAGACAGTGCGGACCTTCTCCTCCTTGGATGCCGGCATCTCCAGTCAGACAGTGCGGACCTTCTGCTCCTTGGATGCCGGCATCTCCAGTCAGACAGTGTAGGACCTTCTGCTCCTTGGATGCCAGATCCCAGTCACGTGCGACTGCTCTTATGCGCTATCAGACAGTGCGACCTTCTGCCTCCTGGTAGCCGGCATCTCCAGTCACAGTGCAGACCTTCTGCTCCTTGGATGCCAGCATCTCCAGTCAGACAGTGCAGACCTTCTGCTCCTTGGATGCCGGCATCTCCATTCAGACAGTGCAGACCTTCGGCTCCTTGGAGACGCACCTCCATTCAAAGTCAGATTTGCGGAGTCAGGTCATCCAGTTCACGGGCGGATTCTCTCCTTGGATGCCGGCATCTCCAGTCAGACAGTGCGGACCTTACTACTCCTTGGATGCCGGCATCTCCAGTCAGACAGTTGTAGACCTTCCTGCTCCTTGGATGCCAGATCTCCAGTCACAGTGCGGACCTTCTGCTCCTTGGATGCTGGCATCTCCAGTCAGACAGTGCGTACTTCTGTCCTTGGATGCCGGCATCTCCATCAGACAGTGCGGACCTTCTCTCCTTGGATGCCGGCATCTCCATCAGACAGTGCAGGACCTTCTGCTCCTTGGATCCGCATCTCCAGTCAGACAGTGCAGGACCTTCTGCTCCTTGGATGCCGGCATCTCCATCAGACAGTGCGGACCTTCTGCTCCTTGGATCGCCGGCATCTCCAGTCAGACAGTGCAGACCTTCTGCTCCTTGGATGCCGACATCTCCATCAGACAGTGGGACCTTCTGCTCCTTGGATCCCGGCATCTCCAGTCACACAGTGCGGACCTTCTCTCCTTGGATGCCGGCATCTCCAGTCAGACAGTGAGACCTTCTGCTCCTTGGATCCGCATCTCCAGTCAGACAGTGCAGACCTTCTCTCCTTGGATGCCGGCATCTCCATCAGACAGTGAGGACCTCTGTCCTAGCCGCACCCATACGTGGCCTCTCTCCTTGGATGCCGGCATCTCCCGTCAGACAGTGCGGACCTTCTGCTCCTTGGATGCCGGCATCTCCAGTCAGACAGTGCGGACCTTCTTACTCCTTGGATGCCGGCATCTCCATCAGACAGTGAGGACCTTCTGCTCCTTGGATCCCGGCATCTCCAGTCAGACAGTCAGCCTTCACCTTGATCGCATCTCTCAGGCTGGATCTCTCCTTGGATGCCGGCATCTCCATCAGACAGTGCGGACCTTCTGCTCCTTGGATGCCGGCATCTCCAGTCAGACAGTGCAGACCTTCTGCTCCTTGGATGCCGGCATCTCCATCAGACAGTGAGGACCTTCTGCTCCTTGGATGCCGGCATCTCCAGTCAGACAGTGCAGACCTTCTGCTCCTTGGATGCCGGCATCTCCATCAGACAGTGCGGACCTTCTGCTCCTTGGCTGCCGCAAGTCAGAAGTGAGACCTTCTGCTCCTTGGATGCCAGCATCTCCAGTCACAGTGCGGACCTTCTGCTCCTTGGATGCCGGCATCTCCATTCAGACAGTGCGGACCTTCTGCTCCTTGGATGCCGGCATCTCCAGTCAGACAGTGCGGACCTTCTGCTCCTTGGATGCCGGCATCTCCAGTCAGACAGTGCGGACCTTCTGCTCCTTGGATGCCGGCATCTCCAGTCAGACAGTGCGGACCTTCTTCTCCTTGGATGCCGGCATCTCCAGTCAGACAGTGCGGACCTTCTGCTCCTTGGATGCCGGCATCTCCATCAGACAGTGCGGACCTTCTGCTCCTTGGATGCCGGCATCTCCAGTCAGACAGTGCGGACCTTCTGCTCCTTGGATGCCGGCATCTCCAGTCAGACAGTGCGGACCTTCTTCTCCTTGGATGCCGGCATCTCCAGTCAGACAGTGCGGACCTTCTGCTCCTTGGCAGGCGTGTGGCAAGCAGCCCAGAGCCCTTGGTGCCGGCCTAGCCTGCATGCTTGCACTATAATAGGCCAGCAACGTGTTCTATTCCTATAATGGAGCAGATAGTCACAGTAAAGAGCAAAATCCCTGCACACCCAACAATGTAGATGACACTTGCCTGTGCCTTGCCTTGATTGACGGATGAAGATGTAGCTCAGTTGTTTTAGTATTTGTGTCCAATTCAAAGCTCTGGGTTTGTTCTTCAGTGTCATATAAATCAAGCATGGTGACACACGCCTGTTATCCTAACTCTAGGTCATCTTTGGCTATATAGTGTGTTTGAGGCCAGATTGGGATTAATGAGATCTTGTTTCAGAAAAAAAAAAAAAAAAACAGAAAAGAACGTATTCAGTAACTTGAGGTAGTCCTTAACATTCAACAAATCTATGTTACATTGAATTCATGTAAATAAGAGTAATAATCGGTCATTAATGTAACAAAACATAAAAAAAGAAAAAAATTGCCAGGCGTGGTAGCACACGCCTTTAATCCTAGCACTTGGGAGTCAAAGGCAGGCAGCTCATAGTGAGTTCAAAGCCAGCCTGGTCTACAGAGTGAATTCCAGGACAGCTGGGGCTACAGGGAGACCCTGTCTCAAAAAGACCAAAAAAAAAATTAATGAAATTAAGAACAAGGGAGACCCCTTACAGAGACCTCTACACACCTGCTACATTGGCTTGAATAAAGAGCACAATATAAAATTTAGGGGTGACACATTATTACTGATGGAAGAGTCGGCATGTTCAACAATTTGTACAGCTCCTTTCCATGGTTACTAATGTTAAACATGATGAAAACATGCTACGATAATTTCACTCATAATATTTCTCTGCAAATGAAAATATGTGCCAGGGGAGCATGTACAAAATGGTTATAATAACATTAATTTTAATAATCAATCTGGAAACATGCTCATTAATAGTAGAATAGAAATATATTATGGCTGGGGTTGGAGACATGCCCCACTGGCTGTTCTTGCATAGGAAATAGGTTTGCTTCCCAACACCCACATGGCTGCTAACAACCATCCATAACTCCAGTTCCAGGAGAAGTGATGGTTTCTTCAGATTTCTGTGGGCATTCCTCAACATGGGTGCACTTACATACATGAAGGCAGTATACTCATACATGTAAAATAAAAACAGTAAATAAAACATTAACGAAAGAAATGTACTATGGTGTATTAATGTGAAGGAGTACTATTCAACACTCAAGAAAAGCCTATTCATGCAGTAGGCACATAAGTGATCTCAAAAACAATGTTCACTACAAGAACTGAGACACTATAGAATATACCATAAACAATTTCATTCATATGAAATTCAAAACCAGGAATTCAAACACATCATAAATACACAGCACATGATAACTAAGAACCTAGAGCAATGCATATTAAGCAGCATTCCAGGTATACTCCTAGATTTGTTCTCCTCTAGACTTTCATTGTAGAAGTTTCTTTTATAGTGACCACTGGTTTATGCAGATTAATCAATCATAGCCAGTCAAAGTGCCAAGTATAAGTAGCAGTGAGTGTTCCGCTGTCTATGGGTCATCTTTGTCCATCTCCCCCTCAGGGAACATTTCTGAAGTGAGAAAGAGATTCTATGGATGGGGAGGAGGGCTGGGAAATGCTGTTTACCCTTGAGTCCCATCCAGCCCCACTAGCGAACATGATGATGACACATTTGTCCAGAGCTTTGGTTCTAAAGATCTTGACTGGAAACACCAGGGCTTAATGTGGGAGGAGAGATGAAATCCAATTCCTGTTCCTGGAGAAACTCCACCAGCAGAGGCAGGAGGATCCACTTTACGTCAGCCTCAGCCTCTTCATTGCTTTTCCCAGATGGCAAGGTTGGAAGCAGTTCAGGGAACACAGCTCTCTCCTCTACATACTGGGCCCCTCCCCAGCCCCTTAGAGCTGTTCCTACTCTACCCTTCTCTGGAGTCACTGAACTATCCAGGAGCAATGGAGGGAGCTTCTTGTTTTCACCAAGGCCAAGGAGTTGGGTTAGGTTGGGATTAGTTGCTAGAACCAGAAAACTAGATACAGCTTTATGCTGTTTTCCTGGGTCTTCCTAAAACCCTTACTCTTCTTGTTAAGCCTGGACATTTCTTTCTCTGTCCCACAAATGTTCTGCACATTGCTAAGGATGATGGGTCAGGGGCTAGGGACATCTAGGGAAATATCTGGGCAGATGTTTCTCTCCACAGCCTTTCCAGGACAGTTGCACAGCTCACAAGGAAGGGTGGCCTTAAAGGAGTCATACTGTATAAATCAAGAAGCATTTTTCCCTTATTTTTTTATTGAGCTTTTGTGCATTTCATATATTTCTTAACCAAATTTAGACCAGATCCCACATCCATATCCGCCCCCGCCCGAACTCACATGTTAAGTATCATTTTTCATCTTTTTCTCGGTCTTTTTTGGCTTTTTCGATGCAGAAGTTTACTGTTTTGGTCAGTTCTTTGAACAAATCTTTTTTGTTGCTTTTCCCTTTAATTTTATATCACTCCAAAATATGCATATATACACTCCACTCATATACCGAATTTATAATTTCTGAAAACAAACCATAGGTTAATTCCAAAACACATTTAGGGATTCACATTTTAGCAGTAAAGTTGCATGCAGGTAAGAATTTCTATATATTAGAAATATATAAAGAACTATAACTTTATATTCCTAAGTTGATATATGTTTTAATGTAGTTTTAAAAAGGAGATTCTTTCTTGTAATCTTAGAACTGTGGAAAGCAGAGACATAAGCTTCAAGCTATAGCTATAGTTATGTCAGTCAATGTATTACTTTTACTAACAAATTACCCACTTTGACTTACATATAAGAATTTGTTCTATGCAGTGGTAAAGAAAGATGACATCATGAATTTTGCAGGTAAATGGATGGAGCTAGTAGAAGCTGTTATGCTAAGTGAAGTAACATAGTCTCAGAAAAACATATGACATATGGGTGTCTCTCATTTGTGGATCCTAGGGAGCATTTTTTTTTTGTCTATCTGGCAATGGCTCCTTCTTCATCCCAACCATGAAGCAAGGCAGAGAGGGCACAAATGCATGCCAGGATCTTCAGATAGGCAGTGCTAACCTTTTGCTCTTTCCCAGGGGTGCTGCAAGCATCCTGGAGCCCAGGGTCAGCCTAGCCTCGACCACCATCCTGGGGGCCAGGCCATCAGGGGTGCTGCAAACCAGCAGAAAGCAGCAGAAATCAAGGTCTGGGAAGGGAGGAATTAACTTGCCCTTTACAGTCATTGTTTTTGTTTGCTATACCGGGATCCTGGGTTATTAGAACTGAGTAACAGAAGGCTGTGGACTTTCAACTCCTTCCCTGGCCAGGAATCCACTTTCTCTAATGTCTTATCCCTTAGTGATAAAAGTTAAGAAATTTTGAGTTTTGACTCTCTGTTTGGGTTAGAACTCTCTCCAGGGTAGTTATTAGGACTAGGAGTTGAAAGAGTCACAGGTAGGAAAGAAAAAGCAACCAACCTCATAGAATCTATACTAACCTTTATTAGTCAATGAGGGGTGACTACTGACCAGTGGGAGTCTGCAGTAGCCTTGGTAGCCAAACAAGGGAGCTTAAGTACCTGTAGGTAAAGAGCTTCCTCAGGGTAGGTGTTCTAGTTTGTCTTCCATTTCTGTGACAAAACACTCTGACCAACACCAACTTGGGGAGGAAAGGGTTTATTCAGCTTACATCTCCTGGGTCACAGTTCTCAGGGAGCCCAACGCAAGAACTCAGGGCAGGAACCTGGAGGCAGGAGCTGAAGCACAAGCCATGGAGGAGTACTGTTCACTGGCTTGCTCCCCTCCCTCATGCCCAGCCTGCCTTCTTATATGGTACACAACAACCTGCCCAGGGTGGCACTACTCATTGTGGGCTGGGCCCTCCCACATTGCCTGATAATCAAGACAGTACTCCACAGATGTGGCCACAGGCCAGTCCAATGGAGCCAATTCCCCAATCGAGGCTCCCTCAACCCAGGTGTGTCAAGTTGACACTAAAGCTATCCAGCACAGTAGGGTAGAGGATCTAGAGCTTGTGGGAGACCTAAACACTGCATTCATTTTTTTCAGCCAATTTGCAAAAAAATTTATGGTTGGAGTCCCAGACAGGCTTGTTTGCAAAGCAATGGTTGCTTTATGGTTTGGGGGACAATGAAGATCTCCCTTCATTGCAGACCCTGAAGAGGAATATATTGGGGATGGGGATGTTTTGTATTGGTCTTAAATGCTTCAAACTGAGCAGAGTCATTGGAGGCCAGGGGGTGTTTGGAGTCTTTTGGGAGAGGGAGACTCCTAGTGTTGTGGAGCGGGAACATAGTCTTGATTTGGTTTCTTTTTTAAATATTTTATTTATTTTGTATGTGTATGAATGTACTGTCTGCATGCAGGTCTGTGCACCCGTGTCGTGCAATGCCACGGAGGACAGAAGAGAGTGTCGGATTCCCCTGGAACTGGAGTTAAAGACAGTTCTCAGCCGCCATGTGGGTGCTGGGTCCTCTGCAAGAGTAGTTGGCGCTCTTAACCGCTAGGCCATCTCTCCAGCCCCTTGATTTGGTTTCAAGTATTGGCTTGGGCAGTCAAATAAGTGATCAGGCAATTATGTAAGAATTTTGGAGACAGTTAAGCATGACGTAATGATTTATAATATTAATGGCCTCTTTCTTTTAGTTGCTGGTAGACAGTGCATTGTTCAATTAGACCAAGGTTTGGAGTATTTCACTCAAATAGCATTTGTTCTGTTAACAATAAATAATTAGTGAGGAACAATTGTCTAAACGATCCTTTATATGAACTTAAGCCTAATGGCCAGTCCCCTCTTCCAGTGCCTCTATGATATAAGCAGCCTGGCCATGATTCCTGGTTTGGGGTAAGGGATATGTTTCTGTGTCTATAGAAGCAGGGATTGTCAAGTCAATTGGTTTTTGTTTGTTTGTTTGTTTGTTTGTTTGTTGAGTCTTTTTGAGACAGGGTCTCCCTGTAGCTCCAGCTGTCCTGGAACTTGCTTTGTAGACCAGGCTGGCCTTGAACTCATAAAGATCCACCTGCCTCTGCCTCCCAAGTGCTAGGATTAAAGGCGTGTGCCACCACACCCAGCTATCAATTGTTTTTTTTATCCTTTAGGGTCTGTCGTTTAGTACAAAAAATGGGAAAGAGATATTCAGACAGGCGAATGGTGGTTTGGGAGGTTGGTGCAGTGCCTCTGACCAGTGAGCCAGAATTAATTCTGGCTGCAGTATCTTCAAGGACACTTTAGAGATTGGAGGTTCTGGCTTACATGCATGTGCCAAGAAGAAGAAGAAAAATCCAGACATCAATCCCAAATCTGTTAAGGTCACAATTCCCTCAGTAAAACTTACTCTGTCTGAAGGGCTATATTCCAATCTGTGGTTACATTTGGCTCAAAATGGGGTGCAGGAACCCTTTTGTGTATAGGGGGATCCATCTTTTCCTGATCTCCTCAAAGGGAACTTAATATTAGGTGTGACTCATCTTGTTTATCAAAATATTACACAATAGTATTGACACACAAGATAAATATTTGTCCCAGTTGCCTTTATTCTGTATTCTCAATATCTTTAATTTAATTGTAGTTTATTGGCATCTCATTGAAACGGTAGTTTTAACCACACCTTATCTAAAGGTAAATCTCTCTTTCTAGGCTGGACTTATTTCTTGGAGAACCACAACAATGGGGCTTTACCTGCTTGACAATGTTAGAGCATGTGGAGTTGGACAAATTGCCATGGTACTGCTAACTCCAAAAGATAAGACTACCAGGTTTTTTAGCTCTCTCCCATCGTCTGTGATGATAATCTTCAGATGCTTAATCCTACCACTGCAGCATCAGCCTTCCTGCTCCCTATTCCTGGACTTGTTCCAGACATACAGAAGGAAATTGCAAAAATGCCCCATGTTCTCAGTAAAGCCAGCAACAGTAAAGCTTGGATCCTGGGGGAGATCAATCACAAACTGGGAAAACTTCCATTTGCTGTGCTACAAAACCAGGCCACCAGAGAATATCTGCTTAAAAAAAAGCACAAATGCTGGTTAAGGATGTAAAGAGAGGGGAACACACATTTACTGTTGGTGGGAATTAAAACTAGTGCAGCCACTATGGAAGGCAGTGTGGGAAACTGTCAAAAAAAAAAAAAAACTAAAAATGAACCTACCATATGTCCCAGTAATACCACTCCTGTGGGCATATACCCAAAGGACTAATGATACTGTAAAGATACCTGTACATCCATGTTTGTTGCTGCTCTATTCACACTACCTAAGAAATGAGAACAACCTAAATGTCTCACAACTGACAAATGGATAACAAAAAATGTGGTACAAATACACAATGGAGTATGACTCTGAAGTAAGAAAAGATGAAATTATAAAATTCTCAGGTAAATGGATGAAACTAGAGAGTGTTATTCTAAGTGAAGTAAGACAAAGGCAGAAACCCAAGCAGTGGATGTTCTCCCTCATTTGTGGATTGTAGCACCAATCCCCTTCCATAAGTCTATATCATGATTTGACACCAGGAGGCAAGAAATTGGAAAGGATACATGGAGGTAAAGGAAACGAAAGAACCTGAAAGAGGGGACTAGTAAGGAACAGATATCACTAGAGGGGAAGGTGGGGAGGGGGAGGGTGTTGGGTTGAGAGGGAAGAAGAGGAAGGGGGACCTATGGGGGGGTATGGTGGGATGTACGGGGCTCTCCAGAGAGGGAGAGATTAGGCATGATGGGGGGGGCTGGGGAAGGAGGAGAGAGGTGGGAAGGGAAGAAAAAATAATAGAGATGATTGAATCTTGGGTAGCTAGGGAACCCAGACTGTAATGTGATGCCCCTGGGACCCCATGAGAAATGCACATACACTATCTGAACATTACTGCACAGGTCTACCTGGGGGTTGTGTGGCAAGAAACACAGTGCCAGACAGGAGACATCTCTCTTTGAGTGGTTGGTGATAGTGATCCAAGAGTCAGAATACCAGTCTATCACTAACGCTGTTGATTATCTCCCAGAACTAGAAAATAGTTCTACTATTTCTACTGCTCAAGACAGGATATATTTCAGAAATAGGACTTAGAGTAATGGAGCAGGAACTGATGTGGAAGCCTTCGACTTTCAATGTTCATAATGCTAGATAATATTTTACACTGTTAAAGGAGAAAATCAGTCAATGTTACAACCCAGTCTTGGAGTCTACTGACTGTAATGACCTGCACAGAAAACTACCTCTTTTGGTGCAGTAGTAGCCCTGTTATCTGGGTATAATCAATGGCTATGTAAATGGACTTAAATCTCAACTTTACATCACACAGCACTGTTGCAAGTTATTAAAAGCAACATGTGGATCTGAAAATATTTGTCATTATTTTATAATTTATATACTTTCTTATCTTTTGGTAAAAAATGATAATATACTAGGTTGCTTCCAAAATGCGAAATATCACTAAAATTGTAATTTTGGAAATCTTATCTTAAAGAGGTTTATCTACACATTGTTTTTAAAAATAAAATTTCAAGATGCAGGACAGTTATGGCAGAATACATGATCTGGGATGGGGTGGGGGTGGGGGGGAAGGGAAAGGGAAATATGCCTGATCTGAATTGGAANAGGGCTCCATCTCAGACCACAGCTTGTCCTCTGTTCACTTAACATTGGTGACCTTAGAGGTCAACAGGTCATTTCATCTTGTCCTCCTGGGAGCTGACCACCATGGCTGCAGTGCTCTTGTTTAGAGATGTGTTAAGGGCACTTTTGACCCCACCAGGTCTGATATCTACAAAGGCCCTTAGAGGGACTGCTCTGCAATAGGTGGGTAGGTTTCCAAAGGGGAGAAAGAGATGCTTGCAAAGCCTGTGGGCATCCTGAACCTGGCATACAGAGAATAGAAATGCAAAGCAGTCCAAGTGCTGTGAAAGTCAGTGGGGCCCAGCACTAAACAAGCAGAGAAACTAATCAGTTATCAGGTGTCAATCAGTTCAAGAAAGAATCAGTCAATGATAAGGAGGATCACCAATGATCCAGCCATCTGCTACTGAGTCCATATCTAGTGATGTGAACGCAGGGTCCTGAACAGGGATTCACAGGCCCATGTTGATGGCAACAGGATCCACACAGACAACGGTAGAGGCAGCAGGCCAGCTTGCTTCCCCAGGAATGGTGCACAGTGACCGTGTGCACAGCACTGGCGGCTTCAGCCTTAAGAAGGGAGCCATTTTGTTTCAGTCTCCCCCATGCAGGCCACACTGAGGAAGACCCGGAAATTCCATGGCCACATGAGCCACTGCCAGCCCCAGTCCCATCAGCCAGCAGCAGCTGCCCAGAGGAAGCTATGGTCATGGTGGCATCTCTGCAGGACCACCTTTGACAGACCTTGGCCTGACCACTTGGAGGCAAACCAGAGCTCCTGCACAGAGGTCATCCTTGACACTTGGGGACCTTGGTCAGTGAGCAGCAAGAACCATGGCAGTCATGAAAGGAAGATTTGACCTCCCGTCAGGATGCTGGGACTGCTGCAGATGTCTGGGAAGGGAGAGCTTCTGCGCTGCGTGTTCAGTAGTGAGTGAGGGACAGAGCAGCACTAGAGACTGGGAGAAGATTCAAGATGTTGGGAGTCTGTGTCCTGTGGTTCAAGGGGAGTTCATGAGATGACAACAAACACTTTTGAAGGGAAGGGAAGAGAAAGAGGAAGAGGAAGGGGAGTAAACTGCCGGTGTCCAGCTCCAGCAGGTTCAGTTCCTGAAGTGGGTGGTCACAAAGGCGGTGAAGAAATTAATCAAATAAGACACAAGAATCTCTTTTTTCATGACCTGAGGAGCATCTATCTATCCCTGCTCCTGTGCAGAGGACCTCTTGGGTTCTTCACTCTGCCGATTTCTTGATCTAAGGATCAGAGAGCGTTTGCCTTCTCTGATCCTGTGCAGAGGGCCTTTCGGGTTTGCCACTCTGCCAATTCCTTTTCTTCTCTGCTCCTCAGGTCCCGAAGTTTATTTTTATATGCCCTAAAACTAATACATGTTATGCAAGTCTAGGCTAATGATGGAAAAAAATAACCCAACTTCCCTGTAAATATTTTTCAGAAAATTCACACCTGAAATCATTCTTAACATCAAATACAGTAAAACAATCAATAATGGTACAATCATTTAGTTGAGACATCAACAAAGTGAAACAATAATAGTACAGCCATTCAGCTAAGCAATTTAACAGTTTTGCAGCAAAGCAGAGTTAATATTAATTTTTAACTCTGAGGATTCCATTCTTTATGCCTTGTGCTTACATAGGTGCTGGACAGTGTAAAAAAAATGAGCTTTAAAGCTTTAACAATAGAGAACTTTGTTTTTCTTAATTTAGTTCCTTGTTCACTCGACCTGTAGGTCATTTTGTGGCTGGAGTAGCTTTGATTCCTATCTTGTTTTTATTCTGGTCATTGTTTTCCTCAGTTTCTGTTTTCCTCAGTTTCTGTTTTTAACACTTTCTGCTAAGGTGATTTTCTAAGGGCTACTAAACTTTGAGTCAGATCACTAGAATCCACTGTTGTACTGGATTTAGTTTCACTTTGCCCTACGATCTTCTTTTTAGTTTAAACCTGACCATGAAATCAAAATGCCTTTCTTTACTTGGGCAATCTGTGCATGACACAGTTTCTGTAGAGTTCTTCATTACTACTGCATCATGCTTTTAAGTTGTGTACACAGTGCCATTATTTCTCACAAAGTACTCATTTCTAGAGAAGGCAAAAGTGTCAGTTCCACTCCTTGAGGCAGAAGCAGGTACCCCAACTGCTAGAAAGCTGAAAGTCAAGCAGGCCAGAAAAATAAGAATGAATATGATAAGAAGAATTATTAAAAACCAAGCTCAGCTGGAGAGCAGACTTCAATAAGACGGGTCAGGTCACTGGAACTTTGTCAAGCAGTGAACCTTTCACAAATGGCTCCGCCACTAAACAACAGTAAGAGCAACACCACCTGGGTGCGGAAGAAAATGCACCAGGTACAATAAAGATGAAAAGAGGTGTTTCATGCTAAGTGACATAGCACAGACTCAAGAGGACAGATTCACAGCTCCTATGTAGGCGGGCACAGAGGGTCTGTGAAAATGCTTGTCTTCATTGGTTGGATATATCTTTGTCCTCCACACTGTGAGCCCTGAAGTTGGTGCAAAGGATCCCAACAAGCAGAACTCTTACAGAGAAAGAGGGTGCAGAGCAGATAGAGAAGTGGGGCCGTCTCTCTGAATACATGTGAGCCCTGGGAAAGTGTATTAGATTGAAGGTGACTTTAAAATTAATTGAAATGAACACATATTTACTTTTACTAAGTCCTAAAACACCATGTAACCTGTAGGCAGAGTCTGGGCACAATTGGATACTTGTTGAACTCACATCAATTAAATATACACTAATCGAATATAGACCCATGTCCCTCTCTCACCCCTCCCACCAATTCACCATTTCAGTCAGTTTTCTGATGCAGTCTTTCTGTTGTTGTTCTTTTAATATGCATTCCTCTCCACAAGAAATATTTACAACTGGGTTATTGGTGCTAGCATCTGCAGATGAGGGATACCATTCATCATTTGTTTTTCCGGGACTGTGTTACTTCACTTAATATAATATCTTCTAGCTCCATCCATTTAGCTGCAAAGTTCATGATGTTGTCTTTCTTTACCGCTGCATACAACTCCATTGTGTACATGTACCACATTTTCTCTATTCACTTGTCAGTTGAGGGGCATTTGGGGTGGTTCCAGCTTTTTGCTATTGTGAACAGAGCTGCAATAAATATAGCTGTGCATGATTTCTGCAGTAAGATGAATCTTATGGGTATATACTGTTCTAGTTTGACTTCCATTGCTGTGACAAAACACTCTGACCGACACCAACTTTGGGAAGAAAGGGTTTATTCAGCTCACATCTCCTGGGTCACAGTTCATCACTCAGGGAGCCCAAGGCAAGAACTCAGGGCAGGAACCTGGAAGCAGAAGCTGAAGCACAGGCCATGGAGGAATGCTGTTCACTGGCTTGCTCCCCTGGCCCATGCCCAGCCTGCCTTCTTATACAGTACACAACAACCTGCCCAGGGTGGCACCACTCATTGTGGGCTGGGCCCTCCCACACTGCTCGACCATCAAGACAATACTCCACAGATGTGGCCACAGGCCAATCCAATGGAGCCAATTCCCCAATTGAGGCTCCCTCAACCCAGGTGTGTCAAGTTGACACTAAAGCTATCCAGCACAATTGACCCCTTGTCAACTTGACACACAAAACACATCACTATTAAACCACCACCTTTCCAGTTCTTATCCCCAAAGTATGATGTTAACATTAATCACAACCTAAGACAGTACAACCTTAAAAGCCCCACAGTCCTTAAAATGTCCAAANAAAACCTGAAAAGAATCGGAATATGAAACATTCACTAACTTTTCCAAAAGCAGAAACTAGATATTATTGTGACACTTCTGAAAATGGGCACAGCTTTTCAACCAGCTTTCAAAGGAATAGGGGTATTGGAGAGACAGCCAGTGGTTGGTTTGCTCTTGCCTAGCGTTCATAGGAGCTCTGTATTTGATCCCCAGCACCACGTGAACGCAGGGGGGGGGTGGCCGCATCATGCATCCAGCACACTGAGGTGGAGATAGGAGCATCAGGATGCAAGGTTGGCCTTATCTACTTCCCTTGTAGCGCAGCCTAGGCTTGGAGACCTTCAATCCCCCTCAACCGGCCCCCAGAAAAGGTACTGATGGAGGACAGAAAAAATGGCTCATCTGTAAGGGAATGAAGATCTAGAACCACGGAAAGCTGGTATTTGGTGAATACGAAGCAACTGTGTTTGCTCGCTTGGCATCTGACAAAACAACAATTAAGCCACCATAATGACCCCATTGCAGTTTCCTTTAAAGAATGTGACACAGAGCAGGTTTTCTGCTGGAAGATTCCTGCAACAGGCCACCAGCTCTCTTCCTCTACACTTCACACACAGGTTCCTGTTAGCGCTCACTGACCTCTCATTATGAAATTTAGAAACTCTTTTTCTCATAGGTTTTGAGACTCTTGCAAACTTCTGTACTCGCAGCTCTGTTCCTTACATCAGCGGTGCTTCGGCATCCCCTCTACTCTCTCCAGCTGTGTCCACATCTGACACACTGCAGATGAACACACTGTAGTGAATATCAAATGCACTACTGCTCAGAAATCACTTCATATGGCAGGCTAGAAACCAATTGTGTCCAGGCAGAAAATGGCAGGGTGGCCATGGGCTACAACAGAAATCTCCCATGGTGTTCTTTTTCCAAAAGTTGACTCATGACAAATGGTGAAAGTATTTACCGTTGGGGGTTAAGTTTCCCATCCCACAAACCTAACATTCTTTTTTAATTGCCAGTAGAACTGCAGACGCAGCAAGTCCTAGCAACTCAGACTTCTGGCTGTTCATTAGTGCAACTTGCAAAGCTGTTGCTGGTTTGTGCTTGCATTCACGCTCTGGGATAGAGAGCATGCTGTGTGCGCTTCAAGTTACTGAGCGAGTGTGATCGCCTTACACCTGGGAAGAGACGGGAAGCCACAGGCTAAGCACAAGGAAACACTGCGCCTGCTCATTCCAGTCTAATTCACTAAATTCCCAGAACAATTGAAGTCGCACACACTCCAGTAGGATAACTGAATAACTGCCTGTGTAGGATAACTGAAGTAACAATTCTGCCTGTAGTTATGGGGGGGGGGGGGGAAGGGTGAATACTGGAAGGTAACATGCCCATCTAAACTGCCTCTGCCCTCACAGCAGCCAAGGGTCTCCTCCTCTACAGAGACCTGCTATGAACAAACACAGACTTTCAGACTCTGGTTTCCTGGTGAGTCCCTCAGGCCTTTGAATTTGATTCAAACATACCAGTCTCTTCCTCCTGCAGGCCACCTGGGAGGTGGGCTCCTTCTGTAGCATGCACACTGAGACCTCTGCTGCACCCATCTTCCTGAGGGAGACAAGAGTCTTGGATGAGTTCAGGGAGAGGAATGAAACCTTGACATTACTGAGAGGCTATAAAATGTCACAGATTCCAGAGTTGGTCAGTGAGTGACTATGAAGGAGGCTAAAGACAGCACAAGATAGATTTGTATTACGATTGTAATAGCGTAAACATCTCCGTTACACAGAAGTAATCAATAATATATGATACTATTATATATATATATGATATATAAAGTTTAAAATAATTCATGGGTAGAAGTCTCTATATTTCTAAATGTTATGAGATAGAGACAGAAGGATCTGAAGTTCTGACCTTGGGTAAACAGCAAGTTCAAAGCCAGCTAGGACTGCTTGAGACCTACGTTCCAATAATATAAGGGAAAATAGCAAGAAAATGATAGACAAAATAGAATAGGTACATGAATAAATATGAAATTCAATGTATTGCCAAAATAAGCCAATTTAAAGGAGTACCTCAGTCAATTCAGGAAAAGCACATGAAAACTTTAATGTGAATCCATGATGAGAAGAACCCGCATCAGATTAGGAACTGAAGGAACTTCTGCAACCATGTAAAGGCCCCTCTCCATACAGGAAGCTGACCAACCTGCACTAGGAACAGATCTGCTTTTTAACCCAGGTGGGTCTGCATAAGGCACCTTGGTCTACATAAAGCAGTTCCAAGCAAGCATGAGAGCCATGTTAAAATCATAATTAATAATATCAATAATAATATGTAAAATTAGATTATCTACTACTCAGCTACTACTCAGCTGCTGGCTACTGACAACAAAACTCCCAAACTTGGTGTGGGTAACTCACACTTTCTTTAGAGAATCATGCCTGCATTTGCGCAGGGCCCAGAGGAAATCCTGGCTGCCGACACAGTGGGTCTAATCAGTTTCTGGACAGAGGGGGAAGGCTGCTCGAGAAGCTTTGGAGCCCAGGAAAGATCTGGAGTGAATCCCGCCAGGTGTTCAGGCTTGAGTACTTGTCTGGACTTAGGTTGTTTTGGAGTGTGCCTGATTTCTTACAACTTCTTGAAATAGGACAGTTCTTGGTTTTGGGATTTTACTAAGGCAGCAAACACAGTAAGAGACTCTCCCTTAACAGAACTGACCTGAAACTTTTGAAGTATTTGGATCTCTCTCTCTCTCTCTCTCTCTCTCTCTCTCTCAGCCCCCCACCCCCACCCCCTCCTGGCTCTCCCTTGAGCTTCACCCTCTGCAACCACACTGAGGAATGGTCCGCTGTGGGAACAGAGAAGAAGAAACTGATGGTAGTAGTAGTTTTATTATTATTATTATTATTATTATTATTATTTTAGACAGGGTCTCATAGCCAGCTTGGAACTCCTTATGTAGACCAAGCTGCCTATGAGATCCACCTGGGTTAAAAAGCAGATCTGTTCCTAGAGGAGGTTGATCAGCTTCCTGTATGGAGAGGGGCCTTTACATGGTTGCAGAAGTTCCTTCAGTTCCTCATCTGATGCGGGTTCTTCTCATCACGGATTCACGTTAAAGTTTTCATGTGCTTTTCCTGAGTTGACTGAGGTACTCCTTTAAATTGTCTTATTCTGGCAATACACTGAATTATATTTATTCATTTATCTCTTTATTTGTGTATCATTTATTTATTTCCTTATTTATTGGAGACTAGGTCTCAAGTAGACCTGGCTGGCCTTGAACTTGCTGTTTACCCAAGGAGGTCATGAACTTCGGGTCCTTCTACTTCTGTCTCATGCACATTAGAAATATAGACTTCTACCACTGTACCTGGCTCACGGATTTTTTTTTTAAATTTACACATATATTTTTTTTCTGTGTTCAATGTTTTGACTAATTCCAATCCACAATGCAATCTATCTTGTGCTGTCTTTAGCCTCCTTCATAGTCACTCACTGACCAACTCTGGAATCTGTGACATTTTATAGCCTCTCAGTAATGTCAAGGTTTCATTCCTCTCCCTGAACTCATCCAAGACTCTTGTCTCCCTCAGGAAGATGGGTGCAGCAGAGGTCTCAGTGTGCATGCTACAGAAGGAGCCCACCTCTCCAGGTGGCCTGCAGGAGGAAGAGACTGGTATGTTTGAATCAAATTCAAAGGCCTGAGGGACTCACCAGGAAACCAGAGTCTGAAAGTCTGTGTTTGTTCATAGCAGGTCTCTGTAGAGGAGGAGACCCTTGGCTGCTGTGAGGGCAGAGGCAGTTTAGATGGGCATTGTTACTTCAGTTATCCTACACAGGCATTGTTACTTCAGTTATCCTACACAGGCATTGTTACTTCAGTTATCCTACTGGAGTGTGTGCGACTTCAATGTTCTGGGAATTAGTGAATTAGACTGGAAGACCATGAGGCAGTGTTTCCTTTGTGCTTAGCCTGTTGGTTCCCTCTCTTCCCAGGTGTAGGCGATTCACACTCTGCTCAGTAACTTGAAGCTGGTACACAGCATGCTCTCTATTTCCCAGAGTGAATGCAAGCACAAACAGCAACAGCTTTGCAAGTTGCACATGAACAGCAGAAGTCTGAGTTGCTAGGACTTGTGGTCTGCAGTTCTACTGGAATTAAAAAGAAATGTAGGTTTGTGGGATGGGAAACTTAACCCACCCAAGGTAAATCCTTCACCATTTTCAGTGAAGTCACTTTGGAAAAATAACACCATGGGGATTTCTGTTGTAGCCCATGGCCACCCTGCCATTTTCTGCCTGGACACACTTGGTTTCTAGCCTGCCATATGAAGTGATTTCTGAGCAGTAGTGCATTTGATATTCACTACAGTGTGTTCATCAGCAGTGTGCCAGATGTGGACACAGCTGGAGAGAGTAGAGGGGATGCCGAAGCACCGCTGATGTAAGGAACAGAGCTGCGAGTACAGAAGTTTGCAAGAGTCTCAAAACCTTATAGAAAAAGAGTTTTATTTCATAAAGAGGTCAGGAGCGCTAACAGGAACCTGGTGGTGAGAGTGTGAGCAGGAAGAGAGCGGGTGGCTGTTGGAATTTTCCAGCAGAAAACACTGCTCTGTGTCACATTCTTAAAGGAAACTGCAATGGGGTCATATGGGGCTTAATTGTTGTTTTGTCAGATGCCAAGCAGCAAACACAGTGGCTTCGTATTCCCAAATACCAGCTTTCCCCTGGTTCTTAGTCTTCATTCCCTTACAATAGCCATTTTTTTCTGTGAGTAAGTAGATAATCTATTTTAACGATCCCTCAAGCCAGGTGTGTCAAGTTGACACTAAAGCTATCCAGCACAATTGACCTCTTGTCAACTTGACACACAAAACACATCACTATTAAACCACCACCTTTCCAGTTCCTATCCCCAAAGTATGATGTTAACATTAATCACAACCTAAGACAGTACAACCTTAAAAGCCCCACAGTCCTTAAAATGTCCAAATACTCAAAAGTTCACAGTCTGTTAAAAGTCTCTTAACTGTGGGCTGCTGTAAAATCCAAAACAAGAACTGTCCTATTTCAAAGGGAAGAATCAGGCACACTCAAAACAAAACCTAAGTCCAGCAAAGTAGCTCAAGGCTGGACACCTGGGATTCACTCCCGATCTTCTGGGCTCCAAAGGTTCTCGGCAGCTCCCCCTCTCTTCCAGAACTGTAGAGACCCACTGTGTCAGCAGCCAGGATTTCCTCTGGGTCCCTGCAAAATGCAGGCATGATTCTCTAAAGAAAGTGTGGTTACCCACACCAAGTTTGGGAGTTTTTGTTGTTCAGTAGCAGCAGCAGTAGTAGTAGTAGTAGTAGTAGTAATTATTACTATTATTATTATTATTATTATTATTATTTTAGACATGGTCTCATAGCTTGCTTGGAACTGCTTATGTAGACCAAGGTGCCTATGAGACCCACCTGGGTTAAAAAGCAGATCTGTTCCTAGTGCAGGTTGGTCAGCTTCCTGTATGGAGAGGGGCCTTTACATGGTTGCAGAAGTTCCTTCAGTTCCTAATCTGATGCGGGTTCTTCTCATCATGGATTCACATTAAAGTTTTCATGTGCTTTTCCTGAATTGACTGAGGTACTCCTTTAAATTGGCTTATTTTGGCAATACATTGAATTATATTTATTCATGTACCTATTTATTTGTCTATCATTTCTTTATTTCCTTATTTATTGGAGACTAGGTCTCAAGCAGTCCTAGCTGGCTTTGAACTTGCTGTTTACCCAAGGTCATGAACTTCAGATCCTTCTGTCTCTATCTCATAACATTTAGAAATATAGACTTCTACCCATGAATTTTTTAAACTTTATATATATATATATATATATATATATATTCTGTGTACGAGTGTTTTAGCTAATTACAATCTGTAATACAATCTATCTTGTGCTGTCTTTAGCCTCCTTCATAGTCACTCACTGACCAACTCTGGAATCTGTGACATTTTATAGCCTCTCAGTAATGTCAAGGTTTCATTCCTCTCCCTGAACTCATCNGATAGATAGTATATAGATGATAGATAGATGATAGATAATCGATATATAGAGTAGATAGATTAGATAGATAGATGATAGAAGATATATAGATAGATATAGATAGATAGATAATGAATGATGATAGATGATAGTAGATGATAGATAGATAGATATATGATAGATGAGATAGATGATAGATGTATGTAGATAGATAGATAATAGATAGATGATAGATATAGATAGATTTTTTAAAGAGGCTGGGCTGGAGAGATGGCTCGTGTGGAGAGCACCTGGCTGCTCTTGCAGAGACCCAGGTTTGATTCCCAGCACCCATATGTGGCTAACTGGTCTAACTCCAGTTCCAGGGATCCTATGCCCTCTTTTTGACCTCCACAGGCATACCTCTTCAAGCAAATCACATACAATAATAACTAATAAGCCAGGCATGGAGGTACACACTATATAATCCCAGCACATGGAGTCAGAGGTAGCACATCTCGTGAGTTCAAGGCCATGTATACAGAAAATGAGTTCTAGGGCAGCTGGGGCTAAATGGAGACCCGTCTCAAAAAGACAAAAAATAAAAGAATAAAAAAAATTAAAGGGCTAGTGTGCAAAGCCCTGGTTCAAAATGTCAGCAAAAAAAAAAAAAGTTTGCAATTTCAGTTTTGTTTATCTAATGGGTGCTTCCAACATTTAAAGCAGAACCAGAGTCAGAGATGTAGTTCTGTTGGTAGAGCGCTTAACTATCATGCAGGAAGCCTGGGCTCCATCCCCAGCAATGCAGAAGAGAACAGGGCTCAGTGGTACAACTGTAATCCTAGTCGAGGGACTCATCAGGAAGCGAAGGCCAAAGAACCCAAAGTTCAAGGTCATTAGGAGTTGGAGGCCCACTTGGGATTCATGAAACTGTCTAAAAAGAGGGGGGGGGAGCGGAAGTGTGAAAATGTAAAGATCTATCATCCTTTGTTCAGAATACACAACCTCTTTATTCAGTCCAACACCCTTTATATACACCATCTGAACTTAACTCTTCCAGCAGTATTATTTTGTGTTAACTAACCTCTAAATCTATCAATTAGGTAGATCACAAGGTCAAAGGAGGACTGCACGAAGGTTTCGATCTTGCTATCTTTGGCTATAAGAAAAAGTGTTGGTGGAAAATTTTTAAAAGCTGGGGGAGAGTTTGAGACTGGTGCAAGTGGGAAGAAAACTAGACTGCACAGCAACTCCAAGAACAGCCTCAGGCCCCCTTCCAAAGCAAACTCCATGGCGGCGGCTCTGCTCTGCTCCATAAAGTTTAGCACTAGAGGGCCAGGCCAGACTCTGTGGCCTGGAAAATTACTGCAGTCCACCTACCCGCCTCCAGTGAACCAGCACAGAAGCAGTTGTTTCAGAAGATCTTACCCTGCAAAGCAGGATAGTCACCCATGGAACAACTCCCAGGACGGAGTGGCAGGTGGCCCCAGTGCCACCACACTTAGATTGAGGGTTCCTGGATGGGAAACAGGATAAGGCTGGGGGGTGTCTTGAATCCTAGCATTGTGGAGGCATAGCAGTGTGGATCCTGTGATTTCAAGGCCAGCCTGGTCTACAGTGAGTTTCCAGGACAGCTGGGCTAAGAGGGAGACCCTGTTTAAAAAGACAAAAAAAAAAAAAAAAAAAAAAATGCTACTGGCTCCACCTGAAAAGGGACTGCAGAGACCAGGCAATGGACAGACAGCAAATGTGGGATCCTCTCCTATTGTGAACACCATATTCCTGCTAGAAAATGCACTTATAAAACAGCACAGATGGCTTTTTTTTCCAGATTTATTTTTATTTCTAATTATGTAATATGGCTCTGAGAGTGAGGGTTGGGCATGTGAATGCAGACACCCACGCAGGCCAGTAGATCCCCTGGAACAGGAGTTTAACAGCGTTGTGAGCCATCCAATATGGATAACCGGAACCAAACTCAGGTTCTCTGCAAGGACATATGCACTCTTACAGCTAAGCCATCTCTCTCCAGCCCCAGATGGTCCAATTCTTACTTCTTGACATTTCTGTTCAAAGGCTTTGATGTTTATATGTATGATGGAACAAAGAACCACAATTCCTAGGTTTGTTCTTGGATCAATCACTTATAAACAAGTGTCTGCTCAAGAAAATAGCAACTACTGGGGCTGGAGAGATCCGCTAGCTACGAAATGGACTAGAGGTTACCAGAGACTGGTTCAATTCCACAGTTGCCAAATGCTGTAATTCCGAGTCCTGGGGATCTGACACTCTGGTCTCTGTGGCACTGCACTCACATAGTATACTTACATACAGCAGGCAGAACAATCATACCAAAAATTAAAATAAATTTTTTTTAAATAGCAAGCTGGGCATGGTGGCGCATGCCTTTATACCAACACCGGATCGGAAGGCAGGCAGATCTCTGGAGTTCAAGGCCTACTTGGTCACAGAGTGAGCTCCAGGCCAGCGGGGGCTACAAGGGAGACCCGGTCTCAAAAAAACCAAAAAATAAGTAAATAATAGAAAAAAAATAGAATAGCAAGTACTTTGAAATCTAAAATTGCCCATTTGTAACCAGAAGTTTCTCAAGTGAGTACCTACTATGTGCCCTGAACTGAACACTAACTTGAAAGTGCACACAGCATCGAGGTAAAATAACAAATGTCCACGTACCGAGAGGCAAGTACAAAGAGCTGGAAAAGCCGGAGGCCCCATGTGAAGGAGAAGCATGGCAGACAGCAGGAGCTGCAGCCCACGCACAGGAGCACAGGCAGTTGTGCTCTCCTTCACTGTGACGTGCCTCCCTGAGCCATGCTACCCTCCTCTGCCCCACACATCTGTCCCATTTGTGCTGGCCTTCCTCCTGCCAGCATCTCACATTACGGCTCTGCCCTGAGTTACCGCTGCCACAGGAAGTTAGTATTCTTTCAAATGGAGCGGCTGTGGTGACCTGAGAGCATCAGGCCTGCCTGACGTCAGCCTGAACCTATGCGGGCCAATTGGAAATCACAAAGGCCAACCGGACACGGGGCAAGGTGTAAGGCAACAAAAGCCAATTAGTTTCCTGAGCTTAAGAGCATTTTGGTATCTGTCAGGTAAACCTGGCACTTGGGGAGAGCTGTGCCAGGCCCAGTTCTGAATGGAAACAGTGTACACTGTGCACACTCCCTCTGTTCTGGCTGTGTGCATCAATGCCATCTTCTGGCTCTGTCACCAAGTTGATTACAGCAGTAGGTCAATTATATAGCAAAGCACCTAGAAACCATTTTACTGCAACCTCGGCCTTCAGGCAGAACCTTCACTAATTCAATATCGACAAATGGATAGAACTTGTTAAAACCCAGCTGAATGGAGAATCTTTAACTTGCAATAATAATCTGTCCCCAGGGCCGCTACTCATCCAGCACACACCAATATGGCTGGTTATTAAAATCCTAAAATATTTAGGTACTTGTTTTATACAATAATGGCCTGGGGCCCTCTGAGCCCCACCACTAGGCTGAGCCATCTCCAGAAAAACTTTACAATCCAGTAATTAAAAGATGAACACAGGTCACGGCACAGAACTCTCAAGACCCTGCTCCAATGCCACTCTCCACCCAGAAACGCTCGTTAGACAGCTTTGTTCTTACCCTTGCCTGTTTCAGACAACAATGGTATTCTACCTTAAACCTTCTGGCTTTCTGCTTTCCATGCATGGACTACATACCACTCCTTATTCCAAGTCCTTCGCAAGAGCTGGGCTGTAGCTCAGTGCCCCAGTACCCCAAGAAATATTCTTTCACAACTGATCCTCATCCTACATTTACCTACACATATGTTCTGCCATATGCCAAGCAGCAAACACAGTGGCTTCATATTCCCAGATACCAGCTTTCCCCTGGTTCTTAGCCTTCACTCCCTTAGAATAGCCATTTTTTTCTGTCCTCCATCAGTACCTTTCTGGGGGGTTAGGGGGGTAAGGTCTCACATAGCCCAGGCTGGCCCTAAACAAGGGAAGTAGATAAGGCCAACCTTGCACTCCTGATGCTCCTATCTCCACCTCAGTGTGCTGTGATTGCAGATGTGGACCCCACACTTGGTTCACGTGGTGCTGGGGATCAAATACAGAGCTCCATGAACGCTAGGCAAGAGCAATACCAACCACGCTGTCTCTCCAATACCCCACTTCCTTGAAACTGGTTGAAAGCTGTGCCCATTTTCAGAAGTGTCACAATAATATCTAGTTTCTACTTTTGGAAAAATTAGTGAATGTTTCATATTCTGATTATTTTCAGGTTTTTTGGGGGGGGATTTTTGAGACAGGGTCTACCTTTAGTCCCAGCTGGCCTGGAGCTCAATCTGTAGACCAGGCTAGCCTTGAACTCACAGATATCCACCTGCCTCTGGCCACCGAGTGCTGGGATCAAAGGCATGCGCCACCATGCCATGTGGGAGCTGAGAATTGAACCCGGGTCCTCTGCTAGAGCCGTCGGTGCTCTTAATCGCTGAGCCAACTCTCCAGCCCCTCTGATTATTTTCTTTTTCTCTCTTTTTTTGAAATATCTTTTTTTATTTAATTAATTAATTTATTATTTTTTATGTGCATGAGGTACTGTCTGCATGCAGGTCAGTGCACCCGTGTCGGGCAATGCTGTGGAGGTCAGAAGAGGGCATCGGATTCCCCTGGAACTGGAGTTAAAGACGGTTCTTAGCCACCATGTGGGTGCTGGGAATCGAACCCGGATCCTCTGCAAGAGCAGTCGATGCTCTTAACCGCTGAGCCATCTCTCCAGCCCCTGATTATTTTCATATAAGCATCTTGCTCTACTCCTAGACAGAAAGCTGTAGAGAACAGAGACCGTATCTCAGGTATGTATTAAATAAACATTTGTGTGGATGAGCGACAGAATGGCTGTAATTCTTCCATCCATGGGAACTATTTTCTACTTGCTAATGGTTTTAGTTGTTGTTCTTTAAAGTTATTCCAAGTGTGGTTAGATCTTTTTTCTGCATATGGAACTCAAATTGCACACCATCCATATCTTAAACTACAGGGTTATTTTGTGAAGATGAAGCAGGAAGCATGCTCCTCTGTCATTACTTTACCTCCCTGGACTTTGTGACTCTCAGCTCTCTATACACTTTTCCAGTGCTAAATCAATATGCCCTCACACAGGGACGAGTAAATGACGGGTTCCAGGCAACGGAGGCCAACCTTACAGATGACAAGAAAGTGAGTGGTGGGGTGAGCTGGCAGAGATTGCTAGAAAGGAAAACCCGGGTGGCTCACTGGGAGACTGGGCCAGGATGAGGCTCTGGTTGCTGTGGTCAAGGCTCTGGGTACAGCCTTGGGAGGGGAAGTTTGACGACTCTGGTTGCTGGTGGGAAGCAGGATGTGGAGGAGGGAACACTCCTAATTCCCCCTGTGTGCTCGGTCCCCAGAGAACCGGCTCTGAGCTGGGAGTGAGATCCAAGAGAGAAGGGACTTTGATGAAAACACGGGCTTCTTAATGACAAGAAAGAATGGGGGACAAAGAGAACAGCCATCCTCTAAATCTCATCCCAGAAGGAAGTGGAAGCAGGAGTAGGACACTCTGCACAGTAGATCGACTTCAGGGTTCTGGGAGTCTAAGAGGAGGAAGTAGTGAACCTCAGCACCCAGGCTTAGCTCCCGTTAGAAGTCCTAAGAAGGCAGGAAGATCTTGAGTTCAGGCTCAGATTGCACTAGATACCAAGTTTCAGGCCAGCCTAGGCTACATAGTGAGCAGCTATCTCAAGCACTTGGGAGGCAGAGGCAGGCAGGAGGATCTCTGTGAATTCAAGGCCAGCCTGGTCTTCAAAGTGAGTTCCAGGCCAGTTGGGGCTACAGGAAGACGGTGTCTCAAAAACACCAAAAAAAAAAAATTAAAAATTAAAAAGCATATGGAACAGAAAGTCCATTTTGAAATAAAAAAGCTAAGAACATTTTTGGAGAGACAGATCCATCTAGGAGAGGAACACTGCAGACAGAAACTGGTCTAGTGGCTTGGGTTCAGAAAGCAACCAGAAACAGACGACTGGAGGCCCGAACACAGATAGTACGGCCCACCGGGTCTGGTCTGGGAGGAGAAAGCAGGCCTGCCGTAGAGGAAAAGTGAAGAAGAGGACGGGAGGCAGCGACTGCCTTCAGGGCCATAAAGCAACTGCTGTCCTGTTTTTAATGTATGGAGAGTGTCCCACTGACCATCACAAGAGCAAAATAGTGGCCACATTAGGAAAGGGTATCCCAAGGAAAGGAGAGATGACGCCAGACATCCCAAGAGCCCTGGAAACGGTCGGGTGGCAACGATCCTACAGTCTCAGGGTCCAGAGTGAAAAGAACCCCGGAAGTCATTTAGGTCAGATTCTTCTTCCCCCGGATGCCCAGCTACTTTGACACCATCCTCTTAGCTCCCTGATAGGTTGAGCTATAAGCACATATCTCCAAACAGAACCAGCTCAGTTTCTGTGCCAATAAAACCCTCTTTGCAGACACAATAGACAAAACACCACACCCAACGAAGGATGAAGCAGTTGACCAAATGATTTACCAAAGGCTTTTCTCTAAGTTTCCTGAAACTTGGGAGATGATGCAGCAGAACTTTGAACCAAGCTGCTCAAGCTGGGGAAAGGCACCTGGCCCTTCTGGGAACTTCTCCAGTCCTTCTTGGGCACTAAATGACCTTTCATTTTGTTAGGCTCATCACTAAACGTGGATAGGCACATCCATCGAAGTAACAACGGAAAGAGACCGTCTCTTCCTCTTTTCTTAAGAGGAGGCTGAGGCACAGAAACCTAAGTGCTTTCGTGAAGTAAAATACAAGTATGAACCTACCCATGGCAGGGTCGCCTCGGGCAGGGTCTGGGGAGTTGGGTAGAGGCGCAAAGTTTACAAGGAGGGTTTCAAATTTGGCAGGAGATGGCCAGAGCGAGGAGAGAAAACCACGCATCCAGGAGGAGACTTAGAAACACAGGAGGATGGAAGGCGCATATGGTGCGCGAAGGGCGGTTCTCTCGGAGGTACTGTGCGTGAAGAAGCCCCTCAGGAAACAGGGGTCAACCCAGCACCGGTGGGCAAAGTTTGGGCGCGCACGAGCCTGCATCCCCGCGCGGGAGAAGATGCCCCGGGTCTCCGCAGGCCTCCGGGCTGGGCGCGTGGGAGCCGAAAGGCGAGGAGCCGGCGTCCCAGCTACACGGCGCGCCGGGCAGGCCGGGCTCAGGGCCCGCGGCTGCCCCCACCCGCTGGGTCCCGGAGTAGGCGCGGGGGAGTAGGCGCGGGGCGGCGCCGGCACCTGGAGGGTCTGGGAGAGGCGGGTCCCCGACGCCCGCGGCGCGCGCCCGCCTCCACACCCTGCGCCCCCCCCGCCCCCCCCCCCCGCTACTTACTGCGGTTCAGGGGGTTCCCGCCGCCCTGCGCCGACGCCACCAGTTCCAGATACAGAGTCCAGAGTCCCACCGACATCAGGGCGAGCACCAGCAGCAGCCGGAAGCGTCTCCGCAGCAGCTTGACCGGGAGCAGCAGCAGCAGCGCGGCGCGGGGCCCCATGGCGCTGCGCCCGGCCCGCCGCAGCCAGCGCGGGCTCCTCGGCACCCAGCCCCCGCCGCCCGGCCCGGCCCGGCCCAGCGCCCCTGCCCGGCGCTTCAGCGCTGCGCTCCGGCCGTCTCCCCCGGCCGCGCTCCGGCGGGCCCCGGGCTCATGCTCCGCGCGCTGGGGTCCCTTGGCTGAGCCGGCGCCTCGCAGGTTTTTCTCCAGCCGCGGAGCCCGGCTCCTCCTCCCCGAGTGTCCGCACTCCTCTCCACGCCTCTCCTCTCTAGTCGCGGTCCCGCCACCTCCCTCCCTGCTCGTTCACTCGCTCGCTGGTACACCGTTGCCCAGGAGGATCTCCTAGGTGCCCGGCAGCCTCTGCGACCGCCTGCTGCATGCAGTCCAGGCTCTTTCTTCCAGCTCGGAGCGCTACCTTTCAACCCACCTGTCCCGCCCCCCGCCTCGGCCACGCCCCCGGACACAGGTGGGCCCCGCCCCCTAGAGGCCCAGGGAAAGCAGAAGAGCCTTTCTGTCTCCAAGGGGTGGGACCAGAGAACTTGGTTGTTAATGTGTCCACTGGCTAGGGATCGTGGGAAGCTGGGGAAGGAGAGAGGGTGCGAGTTAAGATGTGGACTCCGTGAGCCAAGGAGACCGAGTCACTGCCAAGGTGACTCCACTCCTTCCAAGTTGGAGTGCAGTGGAGACCCGTTCGCGTTGGAGTGGCATCCCTGGCTTTGGCCGAGGTCCTCTCACTGTCTACCACTCATGAAAGGGGAGTAGCGACGACATTAGCTGACAGGCAGAGGACACTTAACGCGGTGCAAATTTGAACACTCTTCTGCTCTGGCCACAACTGCAACTCTGAAAGGCAGTAGAGAAACCCTAACAAGTAGTTTTTCTCATTCTGAGAGAAATAGATGTTGAGGGAAAATACGTGCTGGAGACATTTTTGGAGAGGGAAAAGAGAGAGGGAGACTGGACGTGCAACTCAGTGGCAGAGCATGTACTTAGCATGCTGGAGGCCCTGGGTTCCATTCCCCTGCGCCAGAAAAGAAAGAAGGAAAAACAAAAAAGAAAGATGAGTTGGAGAGAAGGCTCAGTGTTTAAGAGTCCATACTATCCTTCCAGAGACCCAAGTCCTGTTCCTCTCAGGAACTCCTCAGGAACCTGCACTTGTGTGTGGGGAACCAACACACAGATAAACACATGCATACAAAATTAATAAAAATTAATCTTTTTCTAAAGGGGGGGTTTAAAGTGAAAAGGAGAGGCTCCTCTCTCCCTTAAGGAGCACATAGCCATTCCTTCTGAAGCTCTCTATTTCTCAAAATCCACATTCTTAAAACCCATATTAAAATCTCTTTAATAAAATCTCCAGCACTGTGTTGCAGGGAGGGGAAAAAAAGAATGAAAAGCGGAGGGGGGAAAGAGAAAAAGAAAGAAAAGCACTCTTAGAATTGAAAGGATTCTCCAGATCCTCTGCATTCCAGGGCTCTGACTTAAGACAGGTAAAGCAGTATTCTCTGATTTAAACGAGATAGTTAAAACCCAGAGAGGCAGAGTGAATTACCAGAGGTCATTTAGCAGGCAGTGGTACAATTTTCCACGCTTGCGAAGAAAAAAAGTCCAGGAGACAGTGGTGAGGGCGTGGTGACACACACTCCAGCACTCTCAAGTGCCAGCAAGAGAATTTGGAGTTCAAAGTCATCCTCAGCTCCATAGCTAAGTTTAAGAGCAGTCTAAAATACATAAGAACATGAAAAGAGGAAGAGGAAAACATGGAAGGTCAGATGTGTTCCTGAACATATTAAAATTAAGTGTGTATTATGCAAATGCTGCTTATAGACAGAGATCCAAAGAACTAAACGTTGTTACTTTCCTCACTATAAGTTCTTCAGCGGATGAATCCAAAGGATAGAAGACAGGCAGAAGGGTCAAAGACAAACATGGACAGAGGCTAGACAGAAGCCCCTCAGTTATGGGTACTTCAGAAGCTTGTGTTTTTCCCCAAAAAGTCCCCCAAAAGTCCAAGGCAGGAAGCCAGCTTGTTCAAGTTTGCCTGAGTCTGGTGGCAAGTGACTAGGGCTCCTAGAAAGTCTTTCTTTTTTTATTGATGGCAGAACTACTGGTGAAGGGCAGAGTCACTCGCAGCCTTTGTCCAAACAGGTTAGGAGCCTGTTCTCCACCATGGTTCTCTCCTCAAGGCTGGCAATCATTTCATTTAACCAAATGCTCAAAGAATCGGGATGTGGAGAGTGAACGAGTTGTTTCCTGGAGGAGAAAAGATACTCTACAGAAAAAGGAATCGGACTCTTTTTTAAGGTCGAATTTCTGGCCCAAGCAATGAGATGCAAAGAAATTGAGAGGAAGAAAGAGATGATCAGCTTGCACCTCCCAACTCTGCGCCCTGCATCTCACCTGTATGCTTTGTTTTAGCTGAGGATTGATCTCAGGTCTTGTGTGTTCTGAGTACAAGCTGTACCACGAGTCGAGCCATACCCCAGCTCCACGTTCTGTTCTTAGAGCTTCCCTGCTAAAGCTGGAAGGAGATTAAAGGAGGCTGGGGAGCTCTTGTCCCGTCCCCCCCCACCACCACCCCACTCCCGTCCTCTATTCACCTCCGTTCACTCTCCTTCTGTGAATGTCCTCATGGTGTGGTGATAGCCCTCAGAGTCAGACCTTGCTTGCTCTTCATACCCTTTTCACCTTTTGGACCTAGGGCACACTAGGCAAACATCTACCACTGAGCCACATTCCTTTTTGACTTCTGATAATACCGCAGACTTGGGCACCTAAATTTCTTTCCTGATAATTGAACTCAGAACCAAGGATATGGATTGAGGTACCCATGCTGACCCGTTTAGACAGGATAATTAATGTTTATCCATGACATCTTTGAATTGTTGGGTCAGTTTAACTAACTCTTAACTAATTCTTCTGATGACTTTCAGTGAGTGACCTTTTACCATCGGACATACAGCCTAGAAGAATCCAGAGTCATAAGGCAGAGCTGCACCTAAAAGGAAAAGTAGTTCCTATTCTGTTACCTGTAGTGCAATCAGGAAGAGCAGTCTGGCTTGTCAAGGACCTGAGTCAGGGAAAGTCATACCACAAAAGAGTCTTCTCTGATTACAGAAATTTTGAGAGAAAGGCCAATGCAAGCTTTCTAAAAAAAAAAAATGGGCCATGTTAGCACAGGGACAAACCTATGTAGAGAATTCAGAAAGGAAGAGTAGGCTGGAGATGGAGTCCAGGTGTACGGTGTGTGTTTAGCATGCCTTGGGGGTGATCCCTAGCGCGCACACACACACACACACACACACACACACACGCACCCTTAAGGGAAAGGGTGGGAAGAGAAGGTATGATATGAAAGCAGAGGAGAAAAAAAATAAAAATAAATAAATAAGAAAGCAGAGGAGAAAATATTTAGGAGGAAGAGGGCCAGCTATAGTCAGGGAAAGGGTTTTGGAGGAAGTCAGTGAGGGAGAGGGCTGGATAAGAACAAAGTATGATGACATATATGTATGAAAATGTCATAATAAAACTCATCACTTGCTGTACTAACTTTATCTTTTTAAATTTTTTTATTATTTATTTATTTATTTATTTATATGAATGTACTGTCTGCATGTAAGTTTGTGCACCCGTGTCAGATTCCCCTGGAACTGGAGTTCTGGAATTGGAGGTACAGACAGTTCTCAGCCGCCATGTGGGTGCTGGGGATCGAACCTGGGTGCTCTGCAAGAGTAGTCAATGCTGTTAACCGCTAGGCCATCTCTCCAGCCCTATACTAACTTTATCCTTAGAAAAAGGAAAAGATAAGCCAGGCATGGTGGTGCATGCCTTTAATCCCAGTACTTGGGAGGCAGAGGCAAGTTGGTCTCTGTGAGTTTGAGGCCAGCCCAATCTACATAGTGAGTTCCAGGCCAGCCAGGGCTGCATAGTGAGACCCTGTCTTTTTTTATTTTTTATTTTATGTGTATGAGTGTACTGTCTGCATGTAGGTTTGTGCACCCATGTTGTGCAATGCTGCAGAGGTCAGAAGAGGGCGTCGGATTCCCCTGGAACTGGAGTCAAAGACGGTTCTCAGCCACCATGTGGGTGCTGGGAATCGAACCCAGGTCCTCTGGAAGAGCAGTTGGCACTCTTAACCGCTGAGCCATCTCTCCAGCCCCTGAGACTCTGTCTTTAAAAAAAGATTGGGGCTGGAGAGATAGCCTAGCAGTTAAGAGCGCCAACTCCTCTTGCAGAGGACCCGGGTTCAATCCCCAGCACCCACATGGTGGCTGAAAACCATCTTTAACTCCAGTTCCAGGGGAATCTGACACCCTCTTCTGACCCTCACGGTTTGCACGACACAGGTGCACCAACCTACATGCAGACAATACATTCATAGACATATGAAAATAAATTTAAAAAATAAAAAAAAAAAAGAAAAGAAAAGATTGGGGCTGGAGAGATGGCCTAGCACTTTAAGAGCGCAAACTGCTCTTGCCGAGGACCTGAGTTCGATCCCCAGCACCCAAATGGTGGCTGAGAACCATCTTTGATTCCAGTTCCAGGGGAGACTGACACCCTCTTCTGACCTCTGCGGCATTGCACAACACACGTACACAAACCTATAAGCAGACAGTACATTCATACACCTACAAAATAAATTTTAAAAAAACATTAAAAAAAGAAAAGATGAGAGAAAGAAAGAAAGAAAGAAAGAAAGAAAGAAAGAAAGAAAGAAAGAAAGAGAAAGAGGAGAAGGTTGTCCAGTGACCTGTAGGTAGAAGGCAGAACAGTTCTTATGCTGGTCTATAGAGATGTTAAAAGATACTAAATACAGGGCTAAGAATGTAACTTGGTAGAGTATTTACCTAGCATGCAAAAAGCCCTAGCACAGCCCTGCAATCTCAACACTCTGGAAGCAGAGCCAGAAGGATCAGAACTTTAAGGTCATCCTGGGCTACATACTGAATTTGAGGTAAGCCTGAGGTACATAACAAAAGCTTGTCTCAATCCCCGCCACCATAAATAAATACATAAATAAATAAATAAATAAATAAATAAATAAACAACTATGCTGGAGCACCATGGTCATCTTGGTAAACAGTTATTTTCTCTCTCAACTCATGTAAATCATTTATACAGACATGATAGGTCTCACTGATGCATTTTACAGATAAGGAAATAAGCTCAGAGTTATTAAATGACTTGCTTCAAGGTTGTGTAGGTGATTCATATGTATCTTAAGCAAGCTTTTTTTTCTGGTACTAGGGATTGGGGGGGTGAATTTAGGACCTATATATTCTGGATAAACACCACTGAGCTACATCCCCAGCCTCCATATCTATCTTAGTTGAGACTCCAACTCAGGAAATCTAACTTCAGATCTTGCATACTTTTTTCTTTAAGTGCTGGGGGTGGAGCCCAACTCAGGGCCTTGCTCTACTACCACTGTGCTATCTCTCAAGCCCTGAGATCCAGTGGCTTTTTACAAATTCCTCCTTTCACATGCTGCTTTCCTGGAAGTTCCCCTGGAAAAACAAATTCACCCTGGAAACTCTGAGCTCTCAGTATAGCTGTAGCTCACTCAGCCACAGAATACCTCCATCCTTCTTCTCCAGTGCCACCTGCTGTGCTCATTAGAGAGGACATCTTCATTCCTATCTTTATTTCCATGAGTCTGTTGTCTATAATCTTTCTACAGAGCTTGCTATAATGGGAATCAATCCCAGGAGCCATGGGGGAGCCCTCACTGTGTTATTCTTATGTATTGTTCTTGAGACAAGTTCTGTGCTGCCCCAACTCCTCTCCCAGTTCCTGGGCTCAAGCAATCCTCCTGCCTGGCTGCCCCACTACCTGACACTGTAGACAGAGATCACAACACCAGGATAAAATGAATCCTCGTTATTGGCTACTTCTCTTGCTTTCCAGTGTGGTCAGGTCCTTCCATATGGATGATGGAAAAAGCAGTAGGAACTCTGCAGAAAACCCATGTCTGTGATCTTCTGCAGTTTTGCATACTAGACAGGGTAAGTGGTGAACATCTGTCATCTCCATAGAATATGTACAAGGTTGACAGGCCTGTAATCCCAGTTACCAAGAAGGCTAATGCAGAAACATCACAAATTCAAGGCCTGTCTGGGCAAGAGGCTGGGTTGAAACGCACCTCAGCAATTTAGTGAAACGCACCTCAGCAATTTAGTGAGACCTTATCTCAAAAAAACTTTTTTTAGAAATGGGCTGGAGAGGGCTGGAGAGATGGCCTAGCGGGTAAGAGCGCCGACCGCTCTTGCAGAGGACCGGTTCGATCCCCAGCACCCACATGGCGGCCGAGAAGAACCGTCTGAAACTCCCATTCCAGGAGAACTCCAGCTCCAGGGGACATCGACACCCACTTCTGACCTCCGCGCATTGCACGACACGGGTGCACAGACTTGCATGCAGACAGTCATTTGTACACATACAGAATAAATAAATTAATAAAAAAAAACAAAAAAAAAAAAATTTATAAAAAAAAAAAAAAAAAAAAAGAAATGGGCTGGAGATATAGCTCTGTGACAGAGCATTTCCCCAGCGTGTGTAAGACGCTACATTCAGTCCTCTACACTGAATCTCTCTGAGTTCAAGGCCAGCCTGGTTTACATAGTACATTCCAGGCCAGCCAGGACTACATACTAAAATTCATTCTCAAAAAAAAAAAAAGGGCTGGAGAGATAGCCTAGCAGTTAAGAGTGCCAACTGCTCTGGCAGAGTACCCAGGTTTGATCCCAAGCACCCACATGGTGGCTGAGAACCATCTATAACTCCAATTTAAGGAGAACTCCAGTTCCAGGGGAACTCTAGTTCCAGGGGAATCGACACTCTCTTCTGACCTCCGCGGCATTGCACGGGTGCACAAACCAACATTCAGACAGTACATTCATACACATAAATAAATAAATATTTTAAAATGTTAAAAAAAATAAATTTAAAAAAGGTATGAGGAGGCTGGATTGTTCAGCAGTTAGGACAACTTACTGTTCTTGCAGCAGACCTGGGTTCAGTTCCCAGCACCCACATGGTGGCTTACTTACCATCAGTAACTCCAGTTCGAAGGATCCAGTACCCTGTTCTAGCCTCCATGAGCACCAGGCATGCACCTGGTGCATAAACATACTGCAAGCAAAACACTTATAAGCATAATATAAAGAAATGCTTTTTCTTTTTATTTTTTTGGTCTCCCTGTAGTCCCAGCCATCCTGGATTTACAGTGATCCGCCTGCTCTGCCTCCCAAGTCCTGGGATTAAAGGCATGCGCCACCACACCCGGCCTGTTTGTCTCTTTGAGACAGGGTCTCCTTATAATACCATCTGGTTTGGAGCTTAACCAAGCTGGCTCCTCCATCTCACAGAGATCTACCTGAGTGCTGGGATGAAAGGCTGCACCACCATGCCCAGCTACATAGAATATAAATAATTTTTATTATTTTATTTTTATTTTGCGTATGAGTGTTTTGCCTGCATGTATGTAAGTGCATCCATGTTGTGCCCCCCAGAGGTCAGAAGAGGATGTTGAATTAACCTAAAACTGGAGTTATGGACAGGTGCTAGTTTCATGTGCATGCTGGGAATCAAGCCTGGGTCCTCTGCAAGAGCAGATAGTACTCTTAACCACTGAGCCATCTAAATAAATATTTTTGTCTTATTTTGAGACGGGGTCTCACTATAGGCCCAGCTGGCCTTGAACTCACAGAGATCCACCTGCCTCTGCCTCCCAAGAGCTGGGATTAAAGGTATGCGCCACCATACCTGGCATAAATTGTTTTATTTTTTAATTTTTTATTAATTTTTATTTATTTCTGTATGTGTATGAATGTACTCTCTGCATGCAAGTCTGTGCACCAGTGTTGTGCAAGCCGTGGAGATCAGAAGAGGGTGTCGGATTTCCCCTGGAACTGGAGTTCTCCTGGAACTGGGTTTCAGAAGGTTCTCGGCCGCCCTGTGGGTGCTGGGATCGAACCCGGGTCCTCTGTAAGAGCAGTTGGCGCTCTTAACCGCCTAGGCCATCTCTCAGCCCCGGTTTTTTTTTTTTTTTTTTTTTTTTAAGTAAAAGGAGACTGTTGAGTTGCATGCTTGTTCCAGCCCACACCCATCCAATAGAGCTTACTCTATGATTTTATATGTACTTTTTTTTTTTTTTTTGGTCTTTTCGAGACAGGGTCTCCCTGTAGCTCCAGCTGTCCTGGAACTCACTTTGTAGACCAGGCTGGCCTTGAACGCACAAAGATCAGCCTGCCTCTACCTCCCAAGTGCTAGGATTAAAGGCGTGTGCCACCACACCTGGCTATTTTACATGTACTTTTAATAAAACCATACTTAAAAAAAATTTCAGAGGAGCACCACAAATCAGATGAAGGATGTCTGAGAAAAGAAGAAAGGGCAGCAGTGTTATGCTCAGGTCAAAATAAACTTCCTCATGTAGGAGAGATCCCAGGCAATTTGCATGCTGAGAGCTCATGACTTTATCTTACCCTCCATCCCTGAGCTGTTGATACCGTGCTCAGGCACCTTAAGGAAGGGGTATTCCAGAACAGCTATGTGCTTTGAAGTTCTCAGTTTGGCAATCTGTTGCTGGGCCTTATTTACTTCCTTTTCCAGTTCAAAGTGAGCATTCTCCCTCCATCCCTATTTTTGGAGGGAACCCAAACTAGCATCAAACTCTCTTTTTACGTCAGGATGACTTTGAATTTCTGATCTTCCTGCCTTCGCCTCCCAAGAAAGTCCTGGATTACAGATATGCACCACCATGCCCAGTTTATGTTTTGTGGTTTGAAATGGTTATGTAGCTCAGGCTGGCTCAAGACTCAGGATCTTCTTGCCTCCAATTCTGGAGTGCTGGGACTATAGGCTTGTGCCACCAGCAGGTTGGTGGTGGTGGTTGTTGTTATGTGTATGAGGAGTGTTTTGTGTACATGTATGTAAGTGCACTATACTGTGTTATGTGTATGAGGAGTGTTTTGTGTACATGTATGTAAGTGCACTCTACTGTGTTGTTATGTGTATGAGGAGTGCTCTGTGTACATGTATATAAGTGCACTACACTGCCTTCTTTGTGCCTGCAGAGCCCAGGAGACATTGTCTGATCTCTTGGAACTGAGTTAAGAATGGGTCATAGCCACCACATGGGTGCTGGGAACCAAACTCAGGTCCTCTGCAAGAACAAGAAATGCTCTTAACAGTTGACCCATCTCTCCATCTCTCTATCCTAGACCTGGTTTGTTTGGGGTTTTTTTTTTTTTTTTTTTGTATTTTTTGAGACAGGGTCTCCCCATAGCCCCAGCTATCCTGGAACTCGCTCTGTAGACCAGGCTGGCCTTGAACTCACAAAGATCTGCTTGCCTCTGCCTACCAAGTGCTAGGATTAAAGGCGTGCGCCCAGATATTTTTTGGTTTTTTGAGACAGGGTCTCCTTGCAGCCCCAGCTGTCCTAGAACTCACTGTGTAGACCAAGCTGGCCTTGAACTCACCTGGCTTCTGCCTCCTGAGTGCTGAGATTAAAGGCGTGCACCACCATGCCCAGCCCTACACCTGTTTTTTTACGGTTCTAAAGATGGAACCTAGAGCCTCACACATGACAAGTATTTTACTACTGAGCGACATGCCTACATTTTCTTTTCTAGTTAGCCAGGTTTGACCCACGTATGCTGCCATGCCTGGTTTATGTAGCACTTGAGATCAAAACTAGGGCTTTGAGGTGCTGGAGAGAGAGCTCAGTGGTTAAAAGCACTGGCTGCTCTTGCAGAAATCCCAGGTTCAAATCCCAGCACTAACACAGCAGCCAACAACCATCCATAACTCCAGTTCCAGGGTATCCAAAGCTCTCTTCTGTCCTCCTTGGGCACAACATGACACCAGTGCACTTACATACATGCAGGCAATACACTCATACACATAAAATAAATAATAAATAAAAGTTTAAAAACTAGAGTTTCTTGCATGCTAGGTAGACAAGCAGTCTCTCTACAGAGCTACATCTCTAGCCCCTGTTTCTAAATTATTACAGGTGCTCTTTCTGCCTTCCATGAGAGAAAAGGACTCCCCCAAGAATTCATGAGACAAATATTTGGGCTAAAAAATAGTTTGATTTGCTCAGGCTTTTCAACTGAATAATAACAATTATTTTCCTCTATGAGGTTTACTTTGTTGCTAGGAAGCCCACAGCAGACAGGCAAAAACAACAGCAATTCCTCCTCCTCTTCCTCCCCCTCCTCCTCCTCTTCTTCCTCCTCCTCCTCCTCTTCCTCCTCCTCCTCTTCTTCCTCCTCCTCTTCCTCCTCCTTCTCTTCCTCCTCCTCCTCTTCCTCCTCCTCCTCCTCTTCCTCTTCCTCCTCCTCCTCTTGCTCCTCCTCCTCCTCCTCCTCCTCCTCTTCCTCCTCCTCCTCCTCTTCCTCCTCCTCCTCCTCCTCTTCCTACCATCCTCCTCGAAGAAAAAGAGAAGGTAGAGGAATGCAAAAACAGTCCTCCTCCCTCTTCCCTTCCTCCTCCTCCTCCCCCTCCTCCTCCTCCTCTTCCTCCTCTTCCTCCTTCTCCTCCTCCTCCTCTTCCACCCCCTCCCCCTCCTCCTCCTCATGTCATGCTACACAAGCTCTATTTCCGAGCTTGAGCTCCACTAACAGCTCAGAAAAGTAATTGTCTTCTCTTCAGTGCTGCTGAAGCAGAAGTCGTACACGATTTCCCTGAAGCTCCACTTCTATCTCTGACGATTCAGTCTCACTAAAGGGCTGCAGGTAGGGCTCAGTGGAGAACACTTGCTCAGCATGCTTGAAGGCCTGGTTTTCATCCTGAGGTTGGTATGGGGGGTAGGCCGTGCAGAATACTAAATCCCACTGGAAAGGTATTCTCTCATCTCTCTGCATCCTGCGGTCTGCTGCTACAGAAGAACATGAGTAGTTCTGTGACTGAAACTAACACAGGTGACTCATGACTGAGCAGCAGCAGCCGCAGCAGCTTGCCCATTCCCGGGCATGTCTACCAGCCGTGTGGTTCACCTTGGTTCTAGGTAGCGCCCAAACATCACAGTGAGGGCTCGGCCCTTCCCTCTTGTCCTCCAAGGACACATTTCCCAGGCTTGGTCCACGTGAGTTTGCACACACATGTCGACACTCCCCTTTGGGGAACTGCACAGACTTTCTGCAGGCTTCAGCTCTGCCGCGTGGTTCAGCTCTCTGGCGCCACCTTCTGCATCTCTGTGGTGTTGCAGCATTTCAGAATAGGCTGGGAGCCTCTGGGTCTGAGAAAGAAACCCTCGAAGAAGCTCACAGGCTCTAGGCAAGCGTTCTGTCACTGAACTACATCTCCAGACCTAACCACCTCCTTGGCTTGTTTGTTCTATCTTGTTTTTCTTTGGTTTTGCCTGAAATAGTATCTTCCTCTTAGCCTAGGCTGTCCTAAAACTCACTCTGCCTTCCAGCATTCATTGATCCTCTGCCTCCTAAGTGTTGGGATTGTGGGTATGAGAACCACCATGCCTGGCTTCTGACCATATATTTTCTGCCTCCTATGAGCTTCCTGTAGCATCCAATACCCAGAAATCATTAAATAAACATTGTGTAATAATGGAGATTGTGTTTAATCTCCATTCTTGTGAGGCGCTGACTCTGCTACCATTTAAGATGCCTTCCCTAACAAAGCAGAAATGCGCTAGGTAGCTTAGTGACAGCACCTGCCTAATGTGTAAAGGTCTGGGTTCAAACTTCAGCAGTTGGGGGGGGGAGGAAAAGGGGGAAAAGGAAGGAAGGAAGGTGCATTCATTCCTCATTTCTGCTTTTCTTTTTCTGACCTTCAAGTTGTGCCTCAACAACAATTGAATCCACTCACCTGCCAGGAACATTGTGGGTACCGGGGGGGCAAAGGGCCTTCCAGTGCTCCATTAACCTGCCTTCCTGCTTTGGTAGTGAAGAACAATTGCCCTAAAGCCCAGTACATGTGCTGAGTGCCACAAAACAGCACAGCGATGGAGCCCTAGACAGACTTTCTGAAAACCTTCTTTGTTCATGGGTCCAGGCTGTAAGCTGGGTGAGAGCGCCCAGCCACGCTGCTTCACACTCAATCACTGCGGCATCTCAGCGGCCTGTCTCGATTTCCAGACGGCGATGCTGGGCACTGATGAGAGTCAGAGCTGCTGGTTTTGGGTTTCCCAGCCATGTTATCTAAGGACCGGCTGCTTGGGATTTGATCGGGCCTGGTTTGGGAGGGAGGCAGACGCCGTCTTCTCCCCAGAACAGACCGCTCTTTGAGCCCTGCCGCCACCCGGACTGGGGATGGAGGAAAGAAAACAAAAATCCCCACTGTATGTGGTTCTCTGGGATTTAGCTTGGCCCTGGAGAGGGAAAAATAAAGAGCAACATTGCCCTCTGAGCCTCTACGCCCTCTGCAGGCAGCAAATCCCACTGAAGCCTTCAATTGTCTAGGAAAGGGTGGGACAAAAACAGTTTCCTGGGGGCGAGAAGATGGCTCTGCCATTAAGAGCTCTTGCTGCGTTCACGTCCCAGCACCAACGTGGTGGCTAACGCACAACTCTTGTTCCAGGGGATCCAATGTATTCTTCTGGCCTCTTTGGGTATTGCATGATACAGGTATACTTATGTGCACGCAGGCCAAACACTCAAACATAAAATAAGAAAAAAAAATATTATATATATAATATATATATAATATATATAATATATATATTGTCTTTTCGAGACAGGGTCTCCCTTTAGTCCACTGCCTGGAGCTCACTTTGGTAGACCAGGCGGGCCTTGACTCACGAGGATCCACTGCCTCTGCCCTCCCAAGTGCTAGGAATTAAAGGCATGCACCACCACGCCCCACAAAAATAAATATATATTTTTAAATTTCCTATGCTGCCAGCAGAGATGGAGACTCCCATCTCATTTAGAAAACAAAAATTAAGAAGTTCAGTGAAGAAGTTGGATTTGGAGGAGGGTGTGTTTTATTGTTGTTGTTGTTTTGTGTTTTTTAGGGATGGAATTCAGGGTCCTCTATTTGCTAGGCAAGTGCTCTACCTCGGAGTCACTCCTCAGCCCTAGGCATCCAGTGTAAAGTGAGTTTGCAAACACATCTTGAAATAGAATGTTTTCATCTGGATAATGTGTGAGGAAAGGGATAAACTCAGTTTAGCGATTTGGGCAAATCAGAGTTGAGAAAACTCCACGGTCATGTGAGGAGGCCTGTGCTTTTGTTGTGGTCCGCCAGTCCATGCAAATGGTGCAAGAGTGACAGTGGAGGGTGGACAGAACAGGCACTGAGGACGCACAGGTCTGCCAGAGCAGGCACTGAGGACGCAGGGGTCTCCCAGAGCAGGCACTGAGGACCAGTCCCAGAGCGGCACTGAGACGTCTCCAGAGCAGCCATGAGGACCAGGGGTCTCCCAGAGCAGCCACTGAGGACGCAGGGGTCTCCCAGAGCAGCCACTGAGGACGCAGGGGTCTCCCAGAGCAGGCACTGAGGACGCAGGGGTCTCCCAGAGCAGCCACTGAGGACGCAGGGGTCTCCCAGAGCAGCCACGAGGACGCAGGGGTCTCCCAGAGCAGCCACGAGGACGCAGGGGTCTCCCAAAACAGCCAATGAGGACGCAGGTGTCTCCCAGAGCAGCCACCGAGGACGCAGGGGTCTCCCAGAGCAGGTACTGAGGACGCATGGGTCTCCCAGAGCAGGCAATGAGGACTCAGGGGTCTCCCAAAACAGCCAATGAGGACGCAGGGTCTCCCAGAGCAGGCAGTGAGGATGCAGGGGTCTCCCAGAGAAAATCTAAGTGCTTCCTAAAGTTTCAGCTGCCCTGGACCTTCCAGAACATTCTGTCTTGAGGACTCTGCTCTTTCTCTAGGTGTCTTCTTCTCAGAGGGTGGTCAAGGCCAATGAGAGATGTGCACAGTGAACCTCCTGTCCTATCATCCTACAATCTTTTTTTTTTAAAGGGGGGGGGCGTCTTGCTATATAGCTAGCCTCAGCAGACCTGGCACGTAGCACTCACTGTATAGCCCAGGCTGGTTTCAAAACTTTGTACATCATCCTGCCTCAGCCTCCCAGTAACTGACACGATAGGTATGTTCCTCTGTTCCTGGCTTCTTCAGAGGACGTGAAGTAACTGACACGATAGGTGTGTTCCTGTTCCGGCTTCTTCAGAGGACATGAAGCGACCTCAGAAACTTAAAGCTGGTCTCTGAATTATTTTCTCACAAGCTTGTCTGCCTGTTTCCTTGACATTTACTTTAAAATTTGTTATTAATGTTTTATTTATTTCTGTATGTGTATGAATGTACTGTACTGCATGCAGTCTGTGCACACGTGTCGTACAATGCCGCAGAGTCAGAAGCGGTCCTCGGATTCCCCTGGAACTGATTCCTCCTGGAACTGGAGTTTTCAGACGGTTCTATCGCTCGGCCGCCGGTGGGTGCTGGGGATCGAACCCGTGTCCTCTGTAAGAGCGGTCGGCGCTCTTACTGCTAGGGCCATCTCCTTCCAGCCCTTTTTTCTGGCCATTTTTAGATCTCGTGCTATTATGGGTCAATGGGCAGAGAACAAGTTCAGTAACTTGACCCTTAAAGCACACAATATTTTTATTTTTATTCGTGTATGTGGTATGAATGCACTGTCGGTATGTAGTTTGGTGCACACCGTGTGGAGCATGCCGCGGAGGGTCCAGAAGAGGGTGTCGTATTCCCCTGCAACTGGAGTTAAGATGTCTCAGCCGCCAAATGGGTGCTGGGGATCGAACCACCCGGGTCCTCTGCACGAGCAAGTCGGCACTCCAGCCCCAGCCGCACAATATTCTTGTTTTTTTTTTTTTTTTTATTTATTTCCGTATGTGATGAAGTAGTGTCTGCATGCAAGTCTGGGCACCCATGACGTGCATGCGGCGAGGTCAGAAAGAGGGCATTGGACGCCCCTGGAACTGGAGTTCTCCCGGAAATGGAATTTCAGACGCTCTCGGCCGCCATGGGGGAGCTGGGGATCGAACCCGGTCCTCTGCAAGAGCGGTCGGCGTTCTTAACCGCTATGCCATCGCTCCAGCCCAAACTGCTGCTCTTCTTAAGGACCTCTGGGGAAGTTGGGCATGGTGAGACAAACCTAGATTTTTGTTTTTTTTGAGAACCGGTCTCCCTGCAGCCCCAGCTAGCCTGAAACTCACTATGTAGACCAGGTTGGCCTTGAACTCACAGAGATCTCCCTGCCTCTCCCTCCAGTGCTAGGATTAAAGGTGTGCACCACCACTAAAGGTGCCCAGCTGACACAGGTTGTTGCCATGATGTGCTGCCTTGATACAGATCCAAGCAACAGGGCCACAGGGTCAAGTGACAATAGACTGAAATCTCTCAAACCGTGGCCAAACTAGAACTTTCCTCCTTTTTTTGTTTGTTTTGGTCTTTTTGATTCAGGATCTCCCTGTAGCCAGCTGACCTGGAACTTGCTATGTAAACCAGGCTGGACCTGCCTCTGCCTCCCAAGTGCTGGGATTAAAGGTGTGTACTACCATACCTGGTGACCTTTCCTCTTTGTAAATTGATTGCTTCAGATCATTTGCTATAGTGACAGAAAGCTGACTAACTCATTTGTGGAGGGGAAAAAAAATCCCAGGTCAGAGGCAAAATGAGATGGTTCAGTGGATAAAATACTTGCTGCCTAAGCCTGATCATTTGAGTTCAGTCCCCCAAGCCCACAGTGGTGAGAACTAACTCCTCAAAATTGCTCTCTACCATCCACAAATGTACCATGGCACATGTGCACATGCATGCACACACATGCGCGCGCGCACGCACAGACACGACACACACACACACATAAAAGAAAAGAAAATGAAAGAAAAATCTTTTCTGGGTAATAGACAGTCAAGGGCTGGAAGAGATGGCCTAGCAGTTAAGAAGAGCTGACTGCTCTTGTAGAGGACCCGGGGTCAAGCCCACGAACCACAGAGCGGCTGAAGACCTCTTTACTCCAGGTCCGGGAATCCGACACTCTCGTCTGACCTCTGCGGCACTGCATGACATGGGCACAAAAACCTACATGATACAGGATAGTCAATACATAAAAAAAAAAGGTAAAAAAAAAAAAAAGATTCCACGTCAAGGTTCCTGGGCAAAGCAACAACAGGAGAAGAGTCAGAGGCCAGGAACACGTAGGTACAAGAGACAGCACAGAGGGCCAGAGAGCAGTCAAGGAGCAGAAAGAGCCAGAAGCAACGTGGGCACTCAGTCAGCCTGGGCAGCAGTCGTCAGTGTTTCAGAGGTGAGGACCAGGTCAGCTGAACGTTCAGTGGAGAGGGCAGCAGGTCTTGGGAAGGAGCCAGCCAGACTCCCGTTGGTCAGAATATAGAATTCCAAAGGTGAGAACAGAAGAGAACACACAGAAAGTGAAGTGCCACAAGGTCTCCCTGTAGCCCCAGATAGCCTGGAAACAGCCCTTAGACCAGGCTGGCCTTGAACTCACAGAGATCCACCTGCCTCTGCCTCCTGCTAGGATTAAGGCGTGCACCACCACACCTGGCTTAAAGACAGTTCTTAGCTGGGTCCCCTGCAAGAGAAGTTGGTGCTCTTAACCGCTGAGCCATCTCTCCAACACCATGTCTTTTTTTTTTTTTTTTTAATGAAAGAAAAAGCTTATTTGAGCTTTCCAGTTCCAGAGGGTAAGAGCCCATCTTGGCGGGCAGGTGTGGCAAAGCTGAGCGATCACTTATTCATTCACAGGCAAGAAGCAGTCTTGAGGTTGTTTTTGAAGGGAAGGACTTTATTGCTTTGACATAAAATAAGAACGAGAATATGGCTGTTTGCACAGAGAATAAAGCTCTTTTTCTGCAGACGTTTATCAGGAGCTGGCCTGGGAAGCGACGCAACAGATGTGGGCCTAGAGGGCCAACACTCCAACTTAAGTAAAAAAGCTCCAGACAGTTCAATCCAGACTGATTGCTGAGCCTGGAGCCAAATGAAATCTTATAAAAGTTTGTGTGATGAGACTATATTAGGCTAGATTCTGGGTCCCATGTTTAATATTTAATTATCCTCTCCAATGTCAAGGCAAGGTTGACAATTAAAAAGCTCTGAGACACTCGATATAGCCATTTTCAAGTTGTACTAATTTAAAATGAGCACTGCTATTGTTAAAGGCTGAAGTGATTAGTTGATATGACAACTGCAAGGCGAAAGGGACAGAGGGTATCACAAAGCCAACTCAAGAACAACAGGGAAACAATGGAATGTGATCACTGCACATTTGGGGACACAGTAGCTGCAGAGGACAGTCACTGGCTGAGAGGATATTGGGCAAAACGCATACAGGAACCAGTGTCTACTCTTGCAGAAGACCCAGGTGGTGGGGGCTAAGAGTGGCCTAACTAGTGTTAAGAGCACTGACTNTGTCATCTTCTGGCTCTGTCAACAAGTTGATTACAGCAGTAGGTCAATTATATAGCAAAGCACCTAGAAACCATTTTACTGCAACCTCTGCCTTCAGGCAGAACCTTCACTAATTTAATATCGACAAATGGATAGAACTTGTTAAAACCCAGCTGATGGAGAATCTTTAACTTGCAATAATAATCTGTCCCCAGGGCCGCTACTCATCCAGCACACACCAATATGGCTGGTTATTAGAATCCTAAAATATTTAGGTACTTGTTTTATACAATAATGGCCTGGGGCCCTCTGAGCACCCCACCACTAGGCTGAGCCATCTCCAGAAAAACTTTACAATCCAGTAATTAAAAGATGAACACAGGTCACGGCACAGAACTCTCAAGACCCTGTTCCAATGCCACTCTCCACCCATAAACGCTCATTAGACAGCTTTGTTCTTACCCTTGCCTGTTTCAGACAACAATGGTATTCTACCTTAAACCTCCTGGCTTTCTGCTTTCCATGCATGGACTACATACCACTCCTTATTCCAAGTCCTTCACAAAAGCTGGGCTGTAGCTCAGTGCCCCAGTACCCCAAGAAATATTCTTTCACAATTGAGCCTCATCCTACATTTACCTACACATATGTTCTGTCATATGCCAAGCAGCAAACACAGTGGCTTCGTATTCCCAAATACCAGCTTTCCCCTGGTTCTTAGCCTTCACTCCCTTAGAATAGTCATTTTTTTTTCTGTCCTCCATCAGTACCTTTTTGGGGGCTGGGGGGGTAAGGTCTCACATAGCCCAGGCTGGCTCTAAACAAGGGAAGTAGATAAGGCCAACCTTGCACCCCTGATGCTCCTATCTCTACCTCAGTGCGCTGTGATTACAGATGCGGACCCCACACCTGGTTCACGTTGTGCTGGGGATCAAATACAGAGCTCCATGAACACTAGGCAAGAGCAATACCACCCACGCTGTCTCTCCAAATACCCCACTTCCTTGAAACTAGTTGAAAGCTGTGCCCATTTTCAGAAGTGTCACAATAATATCTAGTTTCTACTTTTGAAAAAGTTAGTGAATGTTTCATATTCTGATTATATTCACATTTTGGGGGGGGGGATTTTTGAGACAGGGTCTCCCTTTCGGCCCAGCAGGCCTGGAGCTCAATCTGTAGACCATGCTGGCCTTGAACTCACAGATATCCACCTGCCTCTGCCTCCCGAGTGCTGGGATCAAAGGCGTGCGCCACCACACCATGTGGGAGCTAGGAATTGAACCCGGGTCCTCTTCTACAGCCCTCGGTGCTCTTAATCGCTGAGCCAACTCTCCAGCCCCTCTGATTATTTTCTTTTTTTCTCTCTTTTTTTAAATATCTTTTTTAATTAATTAATTAATTAATTAATTATTTTTTATGTGCATGATGTACTGTCTGCATGCAGGTCGGTGTACCCGTGTCGTGCAATGCTGCAGAGGTCAGAAGAGGGCATCAGATTCCCCTGGAACTGGAGTTAAAGACAGTTCTTAGCTGCCATGTGGCTGCTGGGAATCAAACTCGGTTCCTCTGCAAGAGCAGTCGATGCTCTTAACCACTGAGCCATCTCTCTAGCCCCTGATTATTTTCATATAAGCATCTTGCTCTACTCCTAGACAGAAAGCTGTAGAGAACAGAGACCATATCTCAGGTATGTATTAAATAAACATTTGTGTGGATGAGCGACAGAACGGCTGTAATTCTTCCATCCACGGGAACCATTTTCTACTTGCTAATGGTTTTAGTTGTTGTTCTCTAAAGTTATTCCAAGTGTGGTTAGATCTTTTTTCTGCATAGGGAACTCAAATTGCACACCATCCATATCTTAAACTACAGGGTTATTTTGTGAAGATGAAGCAGGAAGCATGCTCCTCTGTCATTACTTTACCTCCCTGGACTTTGCGACTGTCAGCTCTCTATACACTTTTCCAGTGCTAAATCAATATGCCCTCACACAGGGACGAGTAAATGATGGGTTCCAGGCAACGGAGGCCAACCTTACAGATGGCAAGAAAGTGAGGGGGGGGTGAGCTGGCAGAGATTGCTAGAAAGGGAACCCGGGTGGCTCACTGGGAAACAGGGCCAGGACAGGGCTCTGGTTGCTGTGGTCAAGGCTCTGGGTACAGTCTTGGGAGGGGAAGTTTGACGACTCTGGTTGCTGGTGGGAAGCAGGATGTGGAGGAGGGAACACTCCTAATTCCCCTTGTGTGCTCGGTCCCCAGAGAACCGGCTCTGAGCTGGGAGTGAGATCCAAGAGAGAAGGGACTTTGATGCAAAATATGGGCTTCTTAATGACAAGAAAGAATGGGGGACAAAGAGAACAGCCATCCTCTAAATCTCATCCCAGAAGGAAGCGGAAGCAGGAGTAGGACACACTGCACAGTAGATCGACTTCAGGGTTCTGGGAGTCTAAGAGGAGGAAGTAGTGAACCTCAGCACCCAGGCTTAGCTCCCGTTAGAAGTCCTAAGAAGGCAGGAAGATCTTGAGTTCAGGCTCAGATTGCACTAGATACCAAGTTTCAGGCCAGCCTAGGCTACATAGTGAGCAGCTGTCTCAAGCACTTGGGAGGCAGAGGCAGGCGGGAGTATCTCTGTGAATTCAAGGCCAGCCTGGTCTTCAAAGTGAGTTCCAGGCCAGTTGGGGCTACAGGGAGACGGTGTCTCAAAAACACCAAAAAAAAAAAAAAAAATTAAAAAGCACATGGAACAGAAAGTCCATTTTGAAATAAAAAAGCTAAGAACAGAGGAACACTGCAGACAGAAACTGGTCTAGTGGCTCAGGTTGAGAAAGCGACCAGAAACAGACGACTGGAGGCCCAAACACAGATAGTATGGCCCACCGGGTCTGGTCTTGGAGGAGAAAGCAGGCCTGCTGTAGAGGAAAAGCGAAGAAGAGGACGGGAGGCAGCCACTGACTTCAGGGCCATAAAGCAACTGCTGTCCTGTTTTTAACGTATGTAGAGTGTCCCACTGACCATCACAGAGTAAAATGGTGGCCACATTAGGAAAGGGTACCCCCAAGGAAAGGAGAGATGACGCCAGACATCCCAAGAGTCCCAGAAACGGTAGGGTGGCAACGATCCTACAGTCTCAGGGTCCAGAGTGAAAAGAACCCCCGAAGTCATTTAGGTCAGAGTCTTCTTCCCCCCGATGCCCAGCTACTTTGACACCATCCTCTTAGCTCCCTGAGAGGTTGACTTAGAAGCACATATCTCCAAACAGAACCAACTCAGTTTCTGTGTCAATAAAACCCTCTTTGCAGACACAATAGACAAAACACCACACCCAACGAAGGATGAAGCAGTTGACCAAATGATTTACCAAAGGCTTTTCTCTGAGTTTCCTGAAACTTGGGAGATGATGCAGCAGAACTTTGAACCAAGCTGCTCAAGCTGGGGAAAGGCACCTGGCCCTTCCGGGAACTTCTCCACTCCTTCTTGGGCACTAAATGACCTTTCATTTTGTCAGGCTCATCACGAAACGTGGATAGCCACATCCATCGAAGTAATAACGGAAAGAGACCGTCTCTTCCTCTTTTCTTAAGAGGAGGCTGAGGCACAGAAACCTAAGTGCTTTCTTGAAGTAAAATACAAGTATGAATCTACCCATGGCAGGGTCGCCTCGGGCAGGGTCTGGGGAGTTGGGTAGAGGCGCAAAGTTTACAAGGAGGGTTTCAAATTTGGCAGGAGATGGCCAGAGCGAGGAGAGAAAACCA
>VZQC01000370.1:0-18109 GCA_009823505.1 Rhizomys pruinosus
TAGCTCCAGCTGGCCTGAAACTTGCCATGTAGATCAGGCTGGACTTGAACTCACAGAGGTCATCTGCCTCTGCCTCTTGAGCACTGGGATTTAAGGTGTGTGGTACTATGCATGGCAAAGTAGCCTTCTTATATACCAACAATATGCTCTTAGAGAGAAACTGGAAAAAATATCCCATTCAAAATAGCATTAAGTACCTAGGATTACACCTAATCAAGAAGACAAAGGCTTCTACAATGAAAACTTCAAGATACTGAAAAAGTAAATCAAAGAAGATATAGAGAATGCAAAGATCCCCATGCTCCTGGATTGGCAGAATCTGTATTGTTAAAATGTCTATACTATCAAACTTAATCTACAGGTTAATGCAATACCTATCAAAATTCCAATTTCATATTTCACAGAACTAGACAAAAACAATCCAAGAATTCATACATAGCCACAAAAGGCCATATAGCTACAAATAGTTCTACAGAGCAAGAACACACAATGCCCAACCTCAAATCATACTACAGAGCTATAGTCATAAGGAGTTTGGTACTGGCATAAAAACTGACAGACCAACAGAACAGAACAGAGGAGCCATGACCAACTAATTCTTGATAAAGGAGGAAAATACATATTGGAAAAAAGATGGTCTATTCAATAAATAGGAGTGGCAAAACTGTATTTCCACCTGCAGAAGAATGAAATTAATTCACAACTTTCATCTGTACAAAAATTCAAAATGGATCAAAGATCTTAATTTAAAAGCTTAAGTACTGAAACTCCTAAGTGAAAATATAGGTAACACTCTTTGGGACATGCAGGTGGGCAAGAAGCTTCTGAACAAAACATCAGTAGCACAGAAATTACCCCCTCAAGTATCAATAAATGGGACAATATGAAATTTAAAGGCTTCTGTACATTAAAGAAAACTATCAGCAGAGAACACAGAAAGCCCACAGAATGGGAGAAAATCTTTACTAGTTATAATATCAGACAAAGGTCTAATATCCAGAATATACAAAGAACTGAAAAAATTAAATACCAAGGAAATAAAATTACCAGTCAACAAATATGCTAATGAATATTTTTCTGAAAAACAAATACAAATGGCTAACAACTAGTTTTAAATCCATTTAACATCTTTAGTCATAAGGGAGGTATAAATTTTAAAAACTACTTTGAGATACAACCTTACCCCAATCAAAATAGCTATCAAGAAATTGACAACACATGTTGGAGATGTGGAGAAAACTGCTGGTGGAAGTGTAAATGAATACAGCTATTATCAAAAGAAATTTGGAGGTTCCGCAATAAACTAAAAATAGAGATACCATATGACCCAGCTATCTCACTCCTAGGCATATACCCAGAGAACTCCACACTTTACCATAGATATATTCATTTCTTTATATTTATATTACTTTGCTTATATACATGGACTTTCTGTCTCTTATGAAGTTGTTCTGTAAAAGTTTAAGAAACATTAGATATCAGTCTTTTCATTCAAACACCCTGTGACTCTTTTAAAATTAGCCAACTACAAAAGACTGTAAGGTAGGCCCCAGCCAATGGGCAAAAGACACAGTACTCTTGCATTAGGATAAAAACTTACCAAACTTCTAGCTAGGTACACTTGCTCAATCCAAACCCTTTTGCAAAAGTAGAAGCTGCCTTGCTGAGTTACTTTTGCCTTATCCTAGTGTATTTTGTGTGGTGTTGATGGGACCCCTGGATCTCAGATTTTATTTTTAACAATCAGAAGTGGAAGAAATGAGAATGTTCACACACTGCTTACATTCATGGAGTTTTTCTCCAGTGTGAGCCCTTTCATGATTTTGACCAGTACTAAAATACCTGAAGCCATCATAGTGAATTCTTTTTGTATATTATTTAAATAAAAAGGATTTATTTAATCCCCCCAGAAGATTGTGTCTGGTGAGGACTGCACATGTATAATAGAGGGAGCTTTCTGTGGTCCGTTTGTAAGGGCATTAATTCTATTCATGAGGGCTCTGCCTGGATGACCTAATCACCTTCTAAAGGCCTCACTTCCTAATGCCATCATTTTGAACTTTAGTATTTCAAGGTATAAATTGGGAGGACTCAAACTTTTATTCCATCACAAAGTCAATAGGGATGTTAAATGTGGTGGCCTAAGCCTGTCATCAGACCACTCGGGGTGGGAACAGAACAAGCAAGGGTTCATTCAATGTTATTCTCTTCAGAGAACTTTCAGGCCACCCAGGGCTACATGAAGTAGCCTGGATAGAGTGCTGGTTCCTATAGACGAGCACTAAGATGTATTTCAGGTAATCAGATCCTATAATAAGACTGGCCAGTCCCAGAAAGGGAAGATGGAATGGGGTAGAAACCCAACCACAGCCCACAGAATAAAGGAAATCCCTTACATTTATACACTTTGGAGGAGAGGATTCTGAGTTTAAAGGTGGGAGAGGGATCTCTGAGTTTAGCAAATTGGTGAAGTACTAGATAGATCATAAGGCTACAATTTAGAACGCTCTTTCTTGAGGCTGCTACATGCTAGGAGTTTAGCAGCTTAGGGAAGGTGCTAAGTGGATATATCACCACAGATAGGCATTGAGATGTGCTTCAGGTAATCAGGTCTTTTAATAATGCCTGCTACTCACAGCAGGGAAAGTAGTTATGATAAGGTAGAGACCCAACAGCAGCCCCCTACTGATTATTTTTATAAGGTTTCTCTCCAGTGTAAGTCCTTTCCTGCTTCTGGAAGTACTGAGGAGACATGGAGGGCTTACCAAATTATTTACATTTATATAGCTTTTCTCCATATTCCCAATACTTACCATGGTTGGTGTTTTATGTGAGGAATTAGGTGCAATTGGGGATGAAGGACCAATGAGACCTTTCCAAACACAGAGCTTTCCTATGGTAGTCTTCCTAGATGAGTTCTCTGGTTCTCATTGTGTTCTGTGGTTCAACTGAAGATTGCTCTATGGTTGAATATCTTCTTTACTTCTACAATTTCTCTACCACTTGATATTTATAGAGGCCAGTTTCCTCAAGGGTCCTCACCACATCTCTGCAGAGCTCCTTTGGGGATGGGAATAGCAAATCCTTTTTCTCCAGGGTGGAATTTACAGCAACAGCCTCAGAAGTCAGTGTTTGCAGCAAGTGGAGTATCCTGGTTTCCTCCCCACCACTCCTGGCAATAGTGAGACTTTTTGAGACAAAGTCTCCCTGTAGCCCCAGCTATCCTGGAACTCACTATTGCCAGGCATCAGTGGAGGGGACATAGGTACCTAGGGGTAGGAATCTGTGGTCTCTCTCAGAAGAAGAGCTGAGTCCTAAATATCCTACATGCTATGCCACACTCTTTTTCCTAGTTTTTAATTTTGTTTCCCCCCATTTGTTCTTTAATGTGGATTTAAGCTATTATGAAATATCACCTACGTTGAGCCTGAGGAACGTCTATTTTTTTCTTATAAGGTGAATCAGGGCTGGAGGAACAGTGCAACTGGTTAAAGGCTGAGGCTAACAACCAAAACATTATAAAGTGAATCTATTGGAAAGAAATCCTCTCAATTTTGGTTTATCTAAAAATGGCATTTTGTCTTTTTTTTTTTTTATGTGTATGAATGTACTGTCTGCATGTAGGTTGGTGCATCCGTGTCATGCAGTGCTGCAGAGGTCAGAAGAGGGTGTCAGATTCCCCTGGAACTGGAGTTCAAGATCGTTCCCAGCCGCCATGTGGGTGCTGGGAATCGAACCCAGATCCTCTGCAAGAGAAGTCGGTGCTCCTAACCACTTGAGACAAAGTTTCCCTATAGCCCCAGCTGTCCTGAACTTCACTATTGCCAGGGGTGGTGGCACGCACCTTTGATCCCAGCACTCAGGAGGCAGATGCAGGAGGATCTCTGTGAGTTCAAGGCCAGCCTGTTCTACATAGTGAGTTCTAGGCCAGCTGGGGCTACAGGGAGACACTGTCTCAAAAATACAAAGAAAAAAATCTTAATCTATAGTCTTCCCTACCTGCTTCCTGCCCCAGCAATTTGAATATGCTGTCGGACTGCTTCCTGACCTCTATTGTTTCTTATAAGATGTTAGCTAATAATATCTTTGTAGTTCCTAATAAGTTATTGCTTTCAAGATTTTCTTAATCTTATTTTTACTGTGGTATGTCTAGATGTTGAGTTTATTCTACTTGGAGTTTCTTGACTATCCTGGCTGAGTAAGTTCATGTTTCTTATCAAATATGGAAAATTCAGCAATTATTTCTTTGACTAAGTATATTTTTTTCCCATTCCTTTTCCTGTCCCTTCTGCATATGTTTGGGTCACTCAATGGAAGGAACTAGTTTGTTTTTAATAACCCAGTGTGGATTTTTTAAATTCCATGAGGAAAATAGATTTATCCATTATTAGATAAACAGAAGCTTGTTGAAAAAAATACAAATAATATATCAGACTATACAGGAAGAAAAAATAGTGAGAAATGATGCTATCCTCAGATGACTATTTTCAACACATGTCTAAAGATATAATGTTACACATATCTTTAGACATGTACACTTTTCACTGTGAATTTTGCATTTGGGAATTTTTCCTTTTTCTCTTTTTTCATTGTCGCGTGTGTATATGTGTGTGTGTGTATGGTGTGCACTTACGTATATTTGGAGGCCCAGGTTGATGTCAGGAACCATGCTACATGACTCTGCCATCTTATTCAACAAGGCAGTCCCTCTCAATCAAACCCAGAGCTCCTGGATATGGCTAGTATTGCCTGGTAACTTGCTATCTGTTTCTTCAGAGATTGCAGTTATAGGTGGCGGGACACACCCACCAGTATTTATGTGAGTTTTGGGGATCCGAACTCCAGTTCTCATGCTCATGTCAGTGGCAAGCGCTTCAACTACTGAGCTATTTTCTCAGCCTTGGGAATTTTTTTTTATTTTAAAAATAGATTTCATTATTATTAATTTTTATTTGTTTTGCTTACTTGTATGTAAGTGTACCATGTGTGTGCAGTGTGCACAGAGGCCAAAAGAAGGAGTTGGATTCCCTGGAATTGGAGTTATTGATGGTCGTGAGCCACCATGTTGGTGCTGGGAACCAAACCTGGGTCCTCTGGAAGAGCAGCCAGTGCTCTTAACTTCTGAGCCATCTTCCCAGACTCAGAAATTTTATTTTTAATTGTGCGTGTGTGTGTGTGTGTGTGTGTGTGTGTGTGTATGTGTATGTGTGGTTATGTTTACATGCATATGGGTGCCTGTCAAGGCCAGAAATGTTGGGTTCCCTTGGAGTTGAAGTTACATACAGCTAGTTGTGAGCTGCCAGATGGTGCTAGGACCTGAACTTGGATCCTCTGGAAGAGCAGAGCACAGTTTTTACCACTGAGGCAGCTCTCCACTCTCCCCTCACCCTGAAATTTTTCTTAATTGAATATTATTTTAGAGTAGTTTTTGGGTTCATAGGAAAGTTAAGCAGAATGTAGAGATTTCCCATGGCCCTTCTTCACCTGTAAAGCCCTCTCCTTATCAACATCCACATCCTGTTACACATCACTGTCACTCTACATACATGTGTCATTCATGTTAGGGTTAGGGTTCACTCAGTGTTGATATTTTCTTAAGGACATTTTTGTTTTGTGACCAATAGCTCTTCTTAACTCACCTGAAAAACTTGATATTGTTGACTGGACTGTGTCTTTCTGAGTCCAGAAGGCAAATCTTAGTTAATTTTGGAGAAAGAGTTGTGGGCAATAACCCGTAGTAATCCTGTCAGGAAAGTTCACCTGGGTCCGCAGTGTGGGCAGCTCTTCACCATCAGAGGGTAGCATCTGGGAACTCTTTTTTTTTTTTTTTTTTATTTTTGAGACAGGGTCTCCCTTTAGTCCCAACTGGCCTGGAGTTTACTATGTAGATCAGGCTGGCCTTGAACTCACAGAGATCCACCTGCCTCTACCTCCCAATTGCTGGGAATTAAAGGCGAGTGCCACCACGCTGGGTTTTGTGAGACAAGGTTTTACTCTGTATCCTTGGCTGGTCTGGAATTTGGTCATGCAGACTATTATTGTCTATAGACTTTGCTTTCTTTTTTTTTTTTTTCGGTCTCCCTTAGTCCCAGCTGGCCTGGAACTCTCTATGTAGACCAGGCTGGCCTTGGACTCACAGAGATCCACCTGCCTCTGCCTCTTGAGTGCTGGGATTAAAGGCACATGTGACGATGCCCAGCTAAAGTTTTTTTTTTTTTTTTGGCTTTTCAAGACAGGGTCTCCCTGTACTCCCTGTAGTCCCACTGTCCTGGAACTCACTCTGTAGACCAGGCTGGCCTTGAACTCACAAAGATCCGCCTGCTTCTGCCTCCCAAGTGCTAGGATTAAAGGCGTGCGCCACCACGCCCAGCCCTAAAGTTTGCTTTTTAAAGGTGGAGAAAAATCTATGAGGTTAAGCTTGTTGAGATTAGTCTTTCCCTTATATGTTAAGACTTTTTTGATTAATTTTTTTAATTAATTAATTTATGTGAATGAATGTACTGTCTGCATGTAGGTCTGTGCACCCGTGTCGTGCAATGCCGTGGAGGTCAGAAGAGGGTGTCCAATTCCCCTGGAGCTGGAGTTCTCCTGGAATTGGAGTTACAGATGGTTCTCAACCGCCATGTGGGTGCCGGGGATCGAACCCGGGACCTCTGCAAGAGCAGTCGGCGCTCTTAACCGCTAGGCCATCTCTCCAGACCTGATTATTTTTATTTTATGTATCTGAGTGTTACGCCTGCATGTGTGTAAGTGCAGCCATGTCATGTAGTGCCCGAAGAGGACAGAAGAGGGGGTCGGATCCCCTGGAACTGGAGTTACGGATTATTTTTTTGTCTTTTTGAGACAGGGTCTCCGTGTAGCCCCAGTTGTCCTGGAACTCACTATGTAGACCAGGCTGGCCTTGAACTCACAGAGACCTGCCTGCCTCTGCCTCCCAAGTGCTAAGGTTACAGGTCTGCACCATATGCTGGCACAGATGGTTGTTAGCAGCCATGATGTGGGTTCTGGGATTTGAACCCAGGTCTTCTGTAAAAACATCCAGTGCTCTTATCTGTTGAACCATCAAGACTTCTCTCTCTCTCTCTCTCTCTCTCTCTCTCTCTCTCTCTCTCTTTTTCTCTTTCTCTCAGTATTTTTGAGACAGGGTCTCCCTGTAGCCCCAGCTGGCCTGGAACTCGCTTTGTAGATCAGGCTGGCCTTAAACTCACAGAGATCCAACTTCTGCTGCCTCCAGAGTGCTGGGATTGAAGGTGCATGCCACCACACCCACCTGACTTCTCTTTATAGAAAACAAATGACACAAAAAGTACAAGATGACTAAATCACTAAGAGAAGGAAGGAATGAAATTGTGTCAGTTTGTACTCCAGGCCCCTAGGCTTTCAGTTGGTTTTGTTAATTCATTCAAAAAATTTATTCTTTTTAAAATAAAATAGTTTTTGTCACTACGTAGGGTCTCACTATGTAGCCCAGGCTAAACTGGAACTCCCTTTGGTGTCCACTTTGGACTTCTCCCTCGGCTTCCAGAGTGCTGGCCTTGCAGGTGTGAACCACCACACCCAGCTCATTCATCCAGTCCATTTATCGGCTGACATGTATTTTGCTGGGTGCCTCTAGAAAACATAATAAACAAGACAAGATTCCAGCTCTCTAAGCATTTTCAGGGACAATCACGTCTATGTTGATATTCTGGTTTACATCTCTCTTTCTCTTCCTTCCTTTTCCCTTCCCTCCTTCCTTCCTTTCTGTCCTTCTTTCTTGGTTATTTTGAGACTGGTTTTCACTCTGTGGCCCAGGCTGGGCTGGAGCTCATTAGCTCTGGCCTCAGATGCATGGCAATCCTCCTGGCTTCTGCTTCTGAGTGTCGGGGTTACAGGTGTGCAGCAGCACACTTGGTCCTTGCCTCAAAGAATGAAGTTAGTGAATCTGTTTTTGGTGTTCCAGAGTACCAATGGTGGCATGCTTGTGATGTGATACAGATTTATTGCCTATTGGTATCATTAAGGGAGATGGAAATCTTTGAATAACTAGTATGCTCAGATTTTTGAGGCAGGGTTCCCCGTTCAGTCTGGAGCATACAATGTAGACCAGTCTGGCCTTGAAGTCATAGAGATCCATCTCTCTCTGTCTTTTGGGTGTTAGGCATGTGCCATCATGCCTGACCAATATTCAGAGTTTTTAAAGTCCCATTTTCCTTCTTGGCTTTTCTCTAGAACCCAGCGCCTTCAGGCAGAAGGGCTCAACACCTTAACTGTCTTCCTTCCCATCAGAGTTTAATGGGATCTCTAGATAAAATGCCAAATTACTTTTATTTATATTTAAATTTTTTGTGTATGAATATGTTGCCTGCATGTATATAAGTGCATCTATGTCATACAATGCCTTTGGAGGCCAGAAGAGGGTATTGGATCCCCTGGAACTGGAGTTATGGACAGTTGTTAGCCACCATGTGGGTGCTGGGAACAGAATCTGGATCCTTTGCAAGAGCAGCCAGTGCTCTTAACCACTGAGCCATCTCTCTCTAGTCCCCTTAAGTGATCTTTTTTTTTTTTTTTTGTCTTTTTGAGACAGGGTCTCCCTGCAGCCCCAGCTGGCCTGGAACTCACTATGTAGACCAGGCTGGCCTTGAACTCAAAGAGATCCGCCTGCGATTTTAATATATATAATTCTCTTTTTTTGCTTTTTGGTGTTGGGGACTAAACCCAGGGCCTTTTGCTTGTCGGGCAAGTACTCTCCCACTAAGACAAATCCTCACCCAGTGTACTTTTTGTATTTGAGTTTATTGTCTGCAGTAAGTTTACATTATTGACACAACCAGAGAAACATGAAAACTATTCTGTTCTAAAACAAAACTCAGTAGCTTCTTGATCAGTCCCTTCATGCCTTGGTAGGATTGAAGTAATGTATCTTAAATATTAACTCCTAAAACTTATTCTTGCTTCTTCTCCAGGATATAAACTCCTACCTCCCATCTCTACCTATTCCAGGCACCCTGCCTTCTGAAACATCGGAACACATCATTAGGCCCCACAACCCAAATGTTATTTTATTCTGTTCTTTTAAACATCTGTTAAATTTCAAACCCTGCCCCCTTTTCTTTGAGACAGGATCTCAAGTAGCCCAGTCTGGTCTCAAACTTGCTATATTATGGAGGATGACCTTGAACTTCTGATCTTCCTGCCTCTACCTCCCCAGTGTTGGGATTCCAGCTGAACACCTGTCTGGTTTCTAACACCACCCTGTTTAGTTTCTGCAGTGTTGGGGATCAAACCCAGGGCTTTGTGTCTACCAGGTAAACATCGGTGCTATAGCCCTAGTCCTCTCCTCCTTGGCTATTGTCTTAGTTTAGGTCTTTATCATGTCTCTTCTATATTACACATGACCCTTCCAATTAATCTACCCTCCTCCAGTTGCATCTCTCTCCAGTAAGTTCTCTTAAATCATGACTCCCCTCTACTTGACATCCTTCACTGGCTCTTCACTGTAGAAGAGAGGCTGCATCAGAATGTCTCAGACACATTGGCTTGCAAATTGAGCCTTACCTCTTGCTTCTTCTCAGGAAGAATACTATATTTAAAGGTTCCCAGCTGTCTTCATGCTTCATCAATCCAGCTCTTTTTTTGTCTTATAATCTTTTATCTTGTTTTTCATTTATTTTGAAAATTCCTTCCCCATTCTCTGACAACTTTTCCACCAGTTAGAAAATGGGGCTCTGAAAGCCTCCTCCATCTCTTCCTTCCCTCTTCTCCAAGCCCTTTGATCCTACTACATCCAGAAGGCAATAACATCAGCAGCAACAGTTATTGATATGAATTGATGGTTTCCAGAAGCCAACATCTGTATGGGAAGCTTTGACATTTACTCATTAAATACTCACAATAGACCTATTAGATAGGCACTGCCTTACATTTTTTATTGTAACATTTATCCCATTATTTTCAAATGGGCTTAGTTGTCTATCTTCCCAGCAGACAATCTTAATCATCATTGTATCCCTAGAAACTAGTTACAAGCTCTGTGCATGTGGTTTTTGGAATATGACAAATCAGAAGCATTTAACTAACGCTTGATCCAAGAACTAGGTGGTGAAGTTTTTCAGGCTAATGGTAGAAGACATTTGGATTCTGATTAGAGTTGGAGTTTCTCCAGACACACAGTCTTCACCTTTGTACTAGATGATATCACTATCCTCCTTGCTCAAGGAAATGACCTGGAGTTACCTTGTGTCTACCTTTCTTCACATCTGCCCCTCAGGGAAGTATCCTAAAGTCTTTTTTATTTCCACAGCAACTGCCCCAAGCCAGGTAATTAGTATCTATCGCATACACTTGCCCAATAGCTTTTTTTATTCTGTTTTTCCTTGTTCCCTAGAATCCTTTATCATCTTTTCTTTGCGCTTTAGAACAAAATAATGGAAACAACACAATTTGGCTCCTGTACAACACTCCAACCTCTGTGTTGGTCTCTCTTCCTGGTGTGTTCCAGCCCTCCTGTTCCTCAAACCAGCCAAAGCTGTTTAGCATCAGGTCCTTCACACTCATTCCCCTCTGTCTAGAATGTTCTTCTTCCACATGGCTGGCTAGCTAGCTGACTCCTCATTTAGGACTCACTCAGATCACCTCAGAAAATCCTGTGCTTTGTCTTTACAAAATCTAAGTGGTTAGGTAACATTGCATGTAATTTATGCACTAAAATTCGTGGCATAGTTTTCTTTATTGGAAATTATTTGTGACATTATTTCACATTTTCCATGACCATTCACTCTTTTTTGTCTTAACATTTATTACCTGAAATGGTCTTATTTACTTGTTTTGCTATTTTCTTCCCCTTTGCTGTGTATGTGAGGTGGCCACCAATGTCTTTCCAGAAGAGAATCCTTGAGCTCCTGTTGCTTTTTAACTCGTGGAACTGGTGGAGCAAAGCACAAAACCAATTGAGTTCTACCAGATCCTATTTCTTGGCTGTTGACAAAAGCATTACTCAGAGTTGGTCTCAGAGGAGGCAAAACCGGGCAGTCTGTCACTGAGGCCAGGTCTGCTTTGGGTGAACCGTGCTGTCTGCCATAAGTGGCCAAGGGCACTTGGGAAAAAACAGTAACAGTCACTTTCTTAAGCTTGAGGCGTTTGATTAGGGCATTGGACCTGGAGAGGAATGGCCAACACGGAAGAGTAAGGACTGAGTGATTTGTGAGGCAGCTTGGCTGTTTTATTTTTTTCTTTCTGGCTTACTCTTTTTCAGCTTACTCTTTCATCCACCTTTCCTCTAACATCGATGCCTTTGCCAAGTCTAAGAAACTATTGTATCTATGTTCTAAATCTCTCTGTATCAAATTTTCTTTGATTATTTAGGTTCAAGGACGCTTTTAAAATGACTTGCTTGTCCCATTACTTCACCTGACTCCTTTCTGTCTTATCTAGTTTGGATGTCGCGGCATAAATAATTTAGACCACAAAGCGACTTTGACAAAGGCTTTCGGCCACCACTCTGACTTGTTCCTTATTGGTCAGTTTCAACTGCAACGTTGGCGCCAGACTCCCCTGGACCCATGCTCCCACGCAGGCTGCCTTTCGGACTGGCAGGAAGTTAGCTCAGTCCCCTCTGTAGTTCCTACTCCAGGCTGGGAAGAGACAGACCGCAACCTGCGGCAGCACGTCCGCATCCGCTCGCCGGCAGGCGGCGGGGGACGAGCGCCTGCTCCGGGCTGGGTACCCGCGCTCCGGAGGGCGTGGCGGTGGGCGGGGCCTGGCGCCCTCCGGGACCACCAATGGCATCCCGAGCCCCGGCCGTGCGCGTGACGCAGCCGTAGGGCTGGGAGGTTGGGGGCGGAGGGCGCTTTATCTTCCTCGGCTGCGGGTCAGGCTGCGTTGGGGGCCGGGCACCAGGACATCTTTCGGCACCAAGTCTCCCGCCCGCCGCTGCTGTCCAGCCTTCCGTCCAGGCCCTTGTGCCGCCCTCGGGTCCAGGTAAGCCCTGGCTTCCGCTCCCCTCCGACTCCATCCGCCTCAGCCTGAGAACCGGGACCGCGGTGGTGGCGCCGCTCCGGCTCTGCGGGCCTGGTCCCGACTGTCCAGGCGGAGACGCCGCCCGCAGCCGGGGAAGGTCCCGCAGAGTTTGCAGGGGATAGCGGAAAAGTTATCCGCAGCCATCCGGAGGACTGGCAACCTTTCAGAACATCGGCTGCCAGCTCGATGTCCCCCCAAATCTTGTGACATCTCTCAAGCTAGTCAGTTTGAAGAAAGTTAAGAATTAGAAGTCATTGTGTCAGGAAGTCAGTGTTTTGCTGATTGAGGGGGAAAATGTTTGAAAGGAAGGATGGCGCTCCCAGAGTTCAGAATCTATGTGGGGCAGGGACGCCAAAACCTTTAATTATGCACTTTTTTTTTTTTTTTGAAACAGGGTCTCCCTGTAGCCCTGGCTGTCCTGGAACTCACTATGTAGACCAGCCTGGCCTTGAACTCACGGAGATCCGCCTGCCTCTGCCTCCCAAGTATTGGGATTGAAGGCGCGCGCCCCTACGCCCGGCAACAAGTTTTATTTTTAAATACCAGGACAGAGTTAACTTTTTGTCTTTGACCTTAAGTCTTAATAACCGTGTAACTAAACGACATACATATATATTTATTCAGAGAAATTGTAGGAAACAGCTGTAAATTTCGCTCTCTAAATGTGTATATCAAGTTACTATGATATTTAAGTGGCTGCCACTTGTTTAAACATTTTAATTCTAACTATGTCTCCCTATTAATGCAGAATTCAATTTGAATATTTTTTCTTTTGCTTGCTTTTTTAAAAACGATTTTGTGTTTAGGTATTTTGTCTGCATGCTTAGAAAGTGTACCTACTCGTGCATGCAATGCCCGCAGAAGTCAGAAGAGGAGGCGTAGAATCCCCTGGAACTGGAGTTCTGGATGGTTGGTTGTCAGCTACCACATGCATACCGGGAGCCGAACCTGGGTTCTCTGCAAAAGCAGCCAGTGATCTGCTGAACCATCTCTCCAGCCCACAACTGGCTTTTATTGTGAGTGCCGAGATCCAAACTCAGGCCTCCATGGTTGACTGGCAGGCACTTTACCAGCCTAGCCATCGCCCCAGACCCCTCTTTTTGCTTACTTTAAATTGGGGCTGGAGAGATGGCTCAGCGGTTAAGAGCACCTACTGCTCTTCAGAGGACTTGGGTTCGATTCCCAGCACCCACATGGTAGCTAAGAACAGTCTTTAACTCCAGTTCCAGGGGAATCTGACGTCCTCTTCTGACCGCCTCCATGGCCTTGCACAACACGGGTGCACCAAACCGACATGCAGACAGTACACCCATACACATAAAAAAAAAAATAAAAATTTAAATTGGACAATATCATGAATGACTCAAGCAAGTGCTCAGGCACTTGAGTGAGTGGGCTTTGAACAGAGCTCTGAAGAGTAAGAAGGGTGATCCTGGAGTCTGCAGACTGCAGGGCTCAGTGAGTCACATGTTTGGAACTGGTCAAGGGTTTCAGGTTCTCTTGGGACTAAGACCAAAGAGCTGGCTCTTCCTTGCTCTGCTGTCCACTGAAAGGGTCCTTCCTACTTGGGTTCTCCAGGCCAAGCTTTATTTCTTCAAGCTTTATTTCTGTTTCCTGAAAATCCTGTCTTATTTCCTGGAGCATTTCTCTCAGGCCAAATGCTTTTCTCTCTCCTCTAACTCCTAATCATTCCTCAAATACCAAACCAAAGATTACATCCTCTGGGAACCTAGTCATCAACTTCACCCTCCCCAGCACTCAGTAAGTCTCCTTGCCAGCAGGTAATCATCACTTGTAAGTTTGTGTTAATATGTGCTTTGCTTTCTCTTCTGGTAGATATGAAGACCAGGCTAGTCTGTTCTCAGGGGCTGGCTCAGTACCTGTGGTGAAAGAGTTGGAGGACCAAGTAAGGAACTTTGAGAAACATTAACTAGGAAAGAGTGCGTGATTCCTATGGAAGCTCCATTTGTCAAAGAGGCTTTTTATTTTCGTTTATTTTGCCACATTGGATAAATATTAACAATAATAAAACTAAATAAAATTTGAGTATGTTCTCACATTCTTCTTTCTTACCAATTGACCCAGTTCTGTCAGTTACATGAAAACGTTAGTTAGGACAAACCATTTTTGGAAGGAAGAGGGAAACATTTATGTTTTGAATTCTTAGTTTTGTAAATAATCCTTTTTTTTTTAGTGTATTTCCTAGCTGGCCTGAAACTCGCTCTGTAGACCAAGCTGGCCTTGAACTCACAGAGATCAGCCTGTCTCTGCTTCCCAAGTGTTGGGATTAGAGCTGTGCAACAACATGCCTGCCTAGTTTTTTTTTTTAAATAATTCTTTAAAAAGATTTATTTTTTGATAATTTTATACATGAGCACTGATTTACATCATGTCACCCTTCTCCCCTACAACTCCCACTCCTCCTCAACTTTGTGACCTTTCTTGATTAATATTGTGGCATACAGTAATGTATGTAATGTACTGAGTTCATGTGTTTATGGCTGACCACTTGGGATTAGATAACTCATCAGGGAGCTTCTCCCTGAAGTAAATGGATTTCTCCCTCCCTCAACAGCCTTTTTTTTTTTTTTTTTAATTTAGGCTTTCCTATAGCCCAGGTTGGCCTGACACTCAGTGTGTAGCTAGGATGACCTTGAGGTCCTTCGGCTTCCGTTTCCCAAGTGCTGGGATACATCTGTACCATTGCATCTGGGGCTGGAATGTGAATTCTATCCTCAGTTGTTTCTCTTTTCCCCCACTAAACCTCAGGCTGATATAGGAGTTGTTCACCAGCAGTGGGCACCCAGTATTTATTTGTTATCCAGATTCTTTTTGTTTTTTGAAATCTTTATTAATGAGAACACTGCAAGCAGGCTAACGTTGGCACTTCTTTGGAACGTGATTCATTTGTTTCTCAAACTAACTCTTTTTATTTGCACTCTGAAGACAAGTTAGATCATAGAACATTATATAACTAAGTGCAGATTGGCTTACATTCTTATCTAATCAGTCCGTTGCATTTTATTTAGTTATCGTATTTGTGGGGGCCCACGAATGCCACTTCCTGCTTGTGGCAGTCAGAGGACAACTTTGTGGAGTTGATTCTTTCCTTTCTTTATGTGGGTTCCAGGGATCCAACTCAGGTCACCAGCTTTATGTGATACATACTTTTACCCACGGAGTCATCTCCCTGGCCTTAGTTTATTATATTTAAAAATAGTGTTCGGTCAACTTTGCCACCTACTAAGAAGCTATTTCCACTGTCAGCTTTCAAAAATGGAGTGGGGTTTGGTGTGGTGGGCTACACCTATAATCCTAGTACTTGGGAGGCTGAGGTAAGAGGGTTGCCAGCTCTAGAGACCCTGTCTCAAGGACCCAAAATAAATCGGGTGTGGTGGCACATGCCTTTAATCCCAGCACTTGGGAGGCAGAGGCAGGAGGATCTCTGTGAGGTTCAGGAAAGCCTGGCCTACATAGTGAGACCCTGTCTAATAAGGAGTGCAAATGTTAAATGGCATAGTGATACAACTTCCATGGTCCTCAGCACTATAAAGGGAACTGGCTTAGTAAACTTCAGTGCATGTTTCCTACACTGCTGAACCTCTTGCAAGACTAGCTAGTCCTGTGATCACTATTTTCACTTCCTCAACACATTTTGCAATCCTGTCCAATGTGTTTGTCCTTGAAATTAACAGTACACAGAGGTGTTAGTGTGTCAGTACATTGTGAAATAGCTATCCCACGTTCCACCCTCCTTGTGTGTGTTCTCTACTTGAATTTTCCATTATACTGACCCTAGAGAAGCTCTTTTCCAGTCCTCTCATATTTTTCCCCAGTGTTGCTTGCTTTTGGTTCTTCTTTAATCTCTTCTAGGCTTTTTCTTTGCTGTTGATTTTTTAAATTATTTATTATTTTTATTTTACATGTATGAGTGTATTACCTGCATATATGTAAGTGCACCCGTACGATGCCCAGGGAGGTCAGTGCTCAGGGAGTCAGAAGACAACAACAGATTCCCCTGGAACTGGAGTTAGGAGTGGTTGTTAGCTACCATGGGGATGCTGGGAATCAAACCTGAGTCCTCTTCAAGAGCAGCAAGTGCTCTTAACTGCTGAGCCGCCTCTAGTCGCTTTGCTGTAAGTTTTTAAAATGTCACATATTGGGTAAATTACTTGACCATGTATAAAAAGATACAATAGTATCTACTGCATAGGCTGTTAAATAAATGCTATGTAAATGTTAGCTGGATAAGTTCCTGGATAACCCTCCAGGGAGACTTCCTGAACTTGTGTCTGAGCCTTAAACGTCATGCCCTGATACATCCCAGATCCCTGTCTTCAGCCCTGACTGTGTATTCACTTGGCTGGCCTACAGTCACATCATATTGAGCTTCTTATCTGTACTTTTTCCTCTCTATAATTAATTAGCATAATGACACATCTCTAGCCTTACTGAGTTAGCGTTCTCACTAGGGATCTGTATGAGCAACTGCCTTCTGCATGTAGCCAGCTGCATACCTGGAAGACTCCTCTAGTTAATTATTTGTAGATTTATCTGATCTCCCTTATCTCTTCCCTCTTTGTTTTTTTTTCAACAAATACATGTCCTGTGAGTCTTACTTCAGGCCCAGTTTTGTGTGTGCACTTCTTGTCCCTGCCAATCTTGCCTTTAACACATCCTTCCCTGTAGTCCTGAGTTAATCTTCCTAAAGTTAAATATCAAGGCAATCTCTGTTAATTTTTTTTCTTTAAGGTTGGGGACTGAACACAAACAAGACCTCCCTTAACTTTGCAGCAGCTAAAGCAGCTTGCTTTGTTAGCATCTAGGTCGATATGATGGTAGATGCAGAGGTTATACCTCACCTGGATCATGTGGTCTGCAAGCTAGCCCCTTCTACTCTTTTTCTTGAAGTTTTAAAATTTATTTTATATGTATGTGTATGCTTGAGTACACACATACACACACATACACACACATATATATCTATATATGTGTGTGTGTGTGTGCACAGCAGATGCATGCAGGTGGTTGAGAGCCATCATGTGGGTGCTGAGAACTGAACTCAGGTCTTCTGGAAGAGAGTACTCTTACTGCTGAGCCATCTCTCCAGCCACTCCTATATGTACTTTTGACCCTCACTGTTATCTATTCAGGGGCCAAAGTGATTCTTTCTAGAGGAGGAACAGTGTAGTTGAACTTTAAAACAGTTTTATTGAGCACATTTGAAGACAAACAGAGCCTTTGAGGGACAACATAGCTTATTTAGCATATAGGAGATTGATATGTAATTGTCAGACCACTTGTTTTTTTTTTTGTTTTTTTTTTTTGAGAAAAATGTCTGGTGCTGGAGAGATGGCCTAGCAGTTAAGAGCGCCGACCACTCTTACAGAGGACCTGGGTTCGATCCCCAGCACCCACATGGCGGCTGAGGGCCGCCTGGGACTCCAATTCCAGGAGAACTCCAGTTCCAGGGGAATCCGACACCCTCTTCTGACCTCCGTGGCATTGCACGACATGGGTACACACACTTGCCTGCAGACAGTACATTCATACACATACAGAAATAAATAAAAATAAAAAAATAAAAGAAAAATGTCTCCAAAAATTTATGTAGCATAGACCACTGTCAGTACTCAGCAACTGAATACTGGGCTCACAGGTGTGTGCCACCATACATACCAGGCTTTAGACTTGGTTATTAATAGTGAAACATGGACACTTTAGTTTTTAGTATCCTTTCTTTGTTGTGATGACCCTGTGTAGTTGTGTTTATCTCCATTTTCTAGATGAAGAAACAGATTGAGAGAGATTGATGGTTGTATCCAAGGGCACCGTGATTACCAGAGCAGGGACTTGAAGGTCTTCAGCATGATGTTTTCCCCTGTTAAGTTTTCATTTTCTCCTGGTTGAAGCAGGGCTAAAGATCAATATATATATAGCTGGGCATGGTGGTGTACACCTTTAATCCTAGTACTTGGGAGGCAGAGGCAGGCGGATGGAGTTCAAGGCTAGCCTGGTCTACAGAGTGAGTTCCAGGACAGCTGGGGGCTACAGGGAGACCCTGTCTCGAAAAGACAAAAACCAAATCATTCATATATATATATATATA
>VZQC01000370.1:18300-113291 GCA_009823505.1 Rhizomys pruinosus
GAATTGACTGCTTCATTAAGGTGTGGTTTTTATAGAGAAAGATTTTATTTAATTTTACTTTTTTTTTTTTTTTTTTTTACAGGGGGGGTCTCCCTGAACTAGCTGGCCCAGAATTCACTATGTAGATCAGGCTGGCCTTGAATTCAGAGAGATCTACTTGCCTCTACTTACTGAGTGCTGGGATTAAAGGTATGGACCACCACACCTGGCTTATATAGAAAGTTTTTATAAAAAATATATTATTGCCAGGTGTGGTGGCACCCCTCTAATCCCAGCACTCAGGAGGCAGAGGCAGGCAGATCTTTGTGAGGTTGAGGCCAGCCTGGTTTACAAGATGAGCTCCAAGCCAGCTGAGGTTACGGGGAGACCCTGCCTCAGGGGAAAACAAATAAATATACTCCCACATACATAATTAGTGTGTGTGTGTGTGTGTGTGTCTACATGTGCATGTGTACCATGGCGTGCCTGTGGAGATCAGAGGACAGCTTTGTGGAGTTGGCTCCTTCTTCCCCCTTCACGTTCGTTTCAGGGATCTCACTCGGCTTTACCTGCTGAGTCTTCTTGCTGGTCCTAGTACAGAGTGAAGTTTACAAGCCTGGATGGTGATGTTCATTTGTAATCCTGGCTACTTAGGAGGCTGAGGCAGGAGGATGGCTTGAGCCTAAGAGTTTAAGGTTACCGTGCTCAACAAAGCAAGACCTTGTCTCAAAAGATAGCAGCATATATGTAGTTTTGTTATTTATTTTTCTGGTGGTACTGGGGATCAATCTAGGGCCTTTGTATTATATTATATTTACCATTGAGCTACAACCCATTTCTTTTGGAATTTTGTTTTGTCTTCTTGTGCTGAGGATCAAACTTGGAGCCTTGTTTATATTAGGCAATTTGGTATGAAGTTTTCTTTAGGCTAGATGGATGGTTCCTAATCTCAGTCAACAAAGACTCCTTTTTTATTTTTCTCTGTGTTACATTTAATTTTTTCTTGATATCTGTTGAACAGCATTTATTTGTTAAATTTGGTTTATTAAGCATTGTATATGTACATGTACATTGCTTGCACATTTGTTCACATATATGGGTGCAAGCACGTGTGTGCTGTGGTACGAGTGTGGAGGTTGGAGTATATTTGAGTGTTGGTCCTAACCTTTCCACCTTGTTTGAGAGTTGCACAAGCCTCTGTCCCCCTTCTCTGTAGCTGTGTGCTGGGATGCTGGGATTGTAGATACTTGAGTTACTATGTTTGGCTTTTACGTGGGGATACGGATTCAGGCTGCCAGACTTTCATGGCAAGCACTTTCACCCACTGGGCCATCTCCTCAACCTTTAAAAAAATTTTTTTTGCACTTAGATTCTGTTTTTATTCTTTTTTTTAAAATTATTTGTTTATTTTTAAGGGATTCTACAATATAATAACACAGTTGTTTTCAGATAACATTGATGTTACTCAGTTTGCCGTACAATTAGGTTAATTGGTGCATTTTGCAAGTATCTATGTCCAAATTTTGGACAGCCCAAGGTTCCCATAGTCCAGTTGGAGAAGCTTGTATGCACAGGCATGTTGATCAATTAGGAGTCCAGACTATATTGCTGTTGTCTCATGATTCACCCCTATCTCTCTGCAGCCCTTACATTCTACCATGCCTCCTCTTCTGCAATTAAAAAAAAATTTTTCTTTTTGGTCTTTTCGAGACAGAGTCTCCCTGTAGTCCCAGCTGGCCTGGAGCTCACTCTGTAGACCAGGCTGGTCTTGAACTCACAGGGATCTGCCTGCCTCTGCCTCCCAAGTGCTAGGATTAAAGGCCTGTGCCACCACGCCCAGCATAACCTTTAAAAATTTTTAAAAAATATAAAGAATTTTATACTTGAATACTCTATTCACATCATTTTCACTTCTTGCCCTTCCCCTCCAACTCTTCCCTCATTCCCCTTACTCAGTTTCCTGAACTCTTCTTTATTATTGCTACATATGTGTGTATATATTTATATAACCCATTGAGTCCATTTATTATTGCTAATACGTACATCTATTTAGGGCTGTACACTTGGGATTGGATAACTGATCAGGAGGCTTGTCCCTGGAAAAAACTGATTCTCCCTTTCTCAGCAGTCATTGATTGCCAGTAGCTCTTCAGCTAGAGGCGGGACCTTGCGAAATTTCCCCATCCACGTTGGCATGTCTGCTGTCATCATGCAGGTCTTATTTAGGCAACTATATTGTCGAGATTTCATGGGTGCAGCTTCCCTGTCATGCCTAGAAGTTGCCGTCCAGCAGCAGGCATCCCGGTTGTCTGGCTCTTACAATCTTGCCTTCTCCCTCTCCTGTGATGTTCTGTGAGCCTTATGTGGAGTTGCACTGAGGATATATCACTTACGGCTGGGCACCTCACAGTCCCTTACACTCTGCAGTTTGACCAGTTGTGGATCTCTGTAATGATCTACATCTGAGGCAAAAAGAAGCTTCTTTGATGAGGGGTGAGAAGTACATTTACCACGCTGGAGCGGTGCACAAGCTCTAAGACCACAGCCCACATTAAGGATTTTAATGTTTTTTGTTTTTTGTTTTTTGTTTTTTGAGACAGGGTCTCCCTGTAGCCCCAGCTGACAGCTGTCCTGGAACTCACTATGTAGACCAGGCTGGCCTTGAACTCACAGAGATCCACCTGCCTCTTCCTCCCCAGTGCTGGGATTAAAGGCGTATGCCACCACACCCAGCATGCATTTTAAAATTTTATTGAAATTATTATTGTTATTTTATGTGTGATATGTGTGGGGGTGCACACACTGGGAAGGCAGACCATCTCCTGGAGTGGATTCTCTGCTGGCACTCCATAGGGTCTGAGAACTGCACACAAGTGCACAAGTGCCTCGTTGCACTGAGCCTTTTCTCTGGCCTTGTTTGTTTATTTTTTTTTTTTTCTTTTTCCGAGACAGGGTCTCCCTATAGCCCCAGCTGTCCCGGAACTCACTCTGTAGACCAGACTGGCCTTGAACTCACAAATATCCGCCTGCCTCTGCCTCCTGAGTGCGCCACCACATCAGCTTGTTTGTTTATTATTTTGAGACAGGGTCTTGCTGTGTAGCCCTTGCTGGCTTGGATCTTGATGAATAGACCAGGCTGGCTAGTCTGGGGTGCTCTACTAAGAAGTTTTAGGGTAAATGAAGCTCTTAACAGTGGGGCTGGTGTGCACTATCAACATTGTGCATGCTTTCCTCTGAGTTCTGCAGGTCACAGCACTGTATCCTGTGCAGAATAATTGGTTATGGAACCTCCCCTCCTAACATTCCTTTTGTGTTCCAATTATTCCCTACTAGAGTTTGGGAGTTCTGAGAGAAAACAATAGATAGTCTCTGTCTGAGAAACCTAAGGTTACTTAAAGGAAGTGATGATACTGCTTGACATCTGATAGGTAGGTAGAGTATACTGGGACGAGAAGGTGAGATGGTGGTCTAGGAACAACCTTAGTGCAGAGTATTTTGTCAGCTGTGGTGCACACACTGTTAATCCTAAAAAGAAAAAAAAAATCTAAGAAAAGAAGGAAAAACAGTTAGGGAAGTGATTTAACTTGTCACCAATTACATGGTGCCCCCGAGCAGAACTGGAATTCAAAACACAGAGTATCAGATTCTCCAACCTGCTTGGTCACAAGACAGCCTCCAGTATACTGCTTGAGACAGGGTCTCACTCTGCAGCTCTGGCTGGCCTCAATTCACAGAAATATCTGTACCTCTGCCATCTGAGTGCTGGGATTAAAGGCCTGTGCCACCACACCAGGTAACCTGTTTTTCTTATCTGTAAACTTAGATTATCCAAGGGTGTTGAGATTAAGAAAAGATAAAGGGTTTAACCGCACTATGAGTGGGAGGTGTGTAGTAACTGCTCATTAAATCAACAATGATCTGGAAGTTACTGTTGTTGCTTGATACTGGGGTTAAAATCTGAAGTACAAAGCCAGGCGTGGTGGCATAAAATCATAGCACTTGGGAGACCATAGGGGAGAGGCAGAAAAAGGATCATTGCCAGTTTGAAGCCAGCCTAGATTACACAGCATGTTCCAGGCAAGCTAGGGATACAAGTGAGTTCTTGTCTCTAAAAACCAAAACAATAAACATATTTTATACATATAAATCACGAGTATTCAAAAACTAGCTGTTTTTCTAGTTTGATAAACATTATACAGGTATACATTCATATATGGCTTGGGTAATAAACTTTAATCTGGCATTCATGTTTCAATTTATTGTTTTTTTTGAATTTTACCCTTTAAAAAGTGCTTATTTAAATTTTTTTATTGTTTTATGTTTTATGAGTGTATTTTATTTTTTTTTTTTTTTTTTTTTTGACATGATCTCCCTAGCCCTATGCCCTAGCTTGCTTGGAACTCACTATGCGGATCAGGCTGGCCTTGATCTTACAGAGATCTGCCTGCCTCTGCCTCCCAAGTGCCTATTTATTTATGCTTAAATCAGTTTATTTTTATTTTATGTGTATGAGTGTTCTGCCTGCATGTATTTAAATGCCCCTGTTGTGCAATGCCTGTGGAGGCCAAAAGAGGGTGTTCAGTCCCCTTGAACTGGAATTACACACAGTTGTTAGCTGTCATTTGGTTGTTGGGAACTGAACCTGGGTCTTTTGGAAGAGCAGCCATTGCTCTTAACTGCTGAATCATCTCTAGCCCCAAGATTGGCCTCCAGATCTCAGAGGTCCACCTGCCTCTGCCTCCTGAGTGCTGGGATTAAAGGTGTGTGCCACCATCCCCAGGGTGCGTGCCACCATGCCCAGCCTTTACACCTTCTTATTTCCAATCTCTGTTCCTTTTGATTTTCACTTCCTTTGAGGGAATTCCTCAACAGTTACTCTAAAGTTATTACTGCTATGATTATTTCTGTGGGAGAGTTAGATGTTCTGTGGCTCCCTCTCAGACTTTCAAACCCATGACTTTTAAGTCTTAATTGTTAGCCCAGACTATATTGTTTTACATTCTTCCTTTCTTTCTCTCTTCCCCTGCTCTTTCTCTCATTTAAAGCTCCTTAAGTAACCCCAAATCAACGCATTTTACTCATCAAATGGAACTGAAATGAGTCATTCTTTGGGCTGCTGCTGTGTGTCTGTGTGCATGAGTGTGTGTGTGTGCGTGTGCATACATGCATGTGGAGGTCAGAGGATGATGTGCGTCTTACCTTCCACCTTATTTTCTGAGACTGTCTCTCACCAGTTTGTCTAGACTGGCTGGCCACCAAGCCCCAGGAATCACTATTTCCACCTCACAGCGCTGGGATTTACAGGTGTGTGCCTACATACATACCCAGCTTTTTGTGTGAGTGCTCGGGATCTGAGCTCAAGTCCTTATGCTTGTACAGCAAGCACTCTGCCCACCCAGTCATTCCCCCAACCCCCAGTTTTTGATACATATTTTTTTTTTTTTTAGATAGCATCTCCCTGTAGCCCCAGCTGGCCTGACACTGGATACATAGACCAGTCTGGCCTCCATTGCACAGAGATCCCCCTCTGCCTCCCAAGTGCTGGGACTAAGCAGGGTACCAGGCTTTGATACAGTTTGAGTTAAAGTTTGCCTAGAATGAGCTAAGGTGTCTTATTTAGCCTGCCTGGTTGAATAGCTAAAGGCAGCAAAGAAAGTGTTTCTGGATGATCCTTGATGCTCATCCATCGTTTCTCCTCATTCTGTCATCATTGAGAAGATGAATGCACATGACATTGTTACCACAGATACAAATAACTGCCTCTCATTCAGTGCTTAGCTTTATAGTGTTCTGTACAATTGAAAGTCTAAGCAATCTGGCCAAAGGGATACTGCCTCTCAATAAGTGTCAGAGCAGAGAGGGGTTCGTGTTTGTTAAAATTTATGTTAACGTGTGTGTGTGTGTGTGTGTGTGTGTGTGTGTGTGTGTGTGTCTGGGTATTTGCACATGAGTGCAAGTGCCTGCAGAGGCCAGAAGAGGCCATTGGATCCCCTGAAACTGGAGTTGAAGCCAGTTGCCTGTTGTCTGGGGTAGGTTCTGGTATCCTCTGTAAGCTCTTAACTGCTGAGCCATCTCTCTAGCCCTGAAGCTTATTTAACCCTTTTTATGGGTGGAGTGTTCATCCAAGACTTGATCAATGAATACTTTATTTTCTGTTGAAATCATTGCTGATTTTATTGCTTTTTTCTTTGAGCAGTTGTTATCATAGACTTGGTAATTAGTCTCGTGGCATCTTGTGTGACTTTTCCTGGGGTGATGTGAACTTAACATCTTTCCTCCAACCTGACAGCACCAGGATACCAAGGAATGACTCATACATTCATTTTGATGAGTAAAATGGTTGATTTGGGGCTACTTATGGAGCTTTGGACCTCCTCAGACATATGCGTATCTCTTCCTCCTGTCCAAGCTCCTGTTTTAAAGACGATAGCAGAATTGAGGCAAACCTGGCTTCAAAGCTCTATCTAAAGCAGTAGAAGTGACTGCAGGTTCACACACTCAAGGCGTAGTAGATAAATTCACAATGTTAAGGCAGTAGAGGTGATCTGGGTGCAGACCCCATAAAGCACAGACAGACTCATAGTGTGGGGAGGTTTATTTCTTTACATGTACTCCATCCTTGCCCTTCTCAGGGATTCTACTGTTAAACATTGGGAAGGATGGCTTGTCTTACTGCAGTCTGACATGCAGAATAGTTAAATTGTGGCTTGCCAAATGATGCAGTTGGTTTGGTTAGGAGTCAGAAGACTAAAAAAAAAAAAGACAACTAGCCTGAGCACACATCTTTGTAGATATATTTTGCTATTACTTTTTCATACATGCAGTTTTGTTCAGCAATGGGGGCTTGGGGCTGGAAAGATGGCTCGTTGCTTTAGAATACTTGGTGCTCTTGCAGAGGACACAAGTTCAGTTCCTAGTACCCATGTGAGATGGCTCACTACTGCCTGTAACTCCAGCTCTAAGTAGGAGATCCGGTGCTCTCTTTTGTCCTCCCACAGGTGCATATACACACAGACAGACACACATATATACATGAGTAAAATAAATCTTTGGAGGAGAAAAAAAAGAATAAAAACTATGTCTAAAAAGGGCCTTTGACATTTGAAATTAGCCAATACTCAATAGGGGCTAATTTTCTTCAAATTTGTTACAATATCTTACACTCAGAAACTGCTTAAATGATTAAAATAAAACCAGAGGAAGGCAATATATCATCAGTTTTTACTTCTCCTAAACATGGTAATATGATTTTTTCGGGGGGGGGGTCTTTTTGAGATAGGGTCTCCCTGTAGCCTCAGCTGTCCTGGAACTCCCTATGTAGACCAGTCTGGCCTTGAACTCCCAGAGATCTGCCTGCCTCTGCCTCCCAAGTGCTGGGATTAGAGGCGTGCACCACCACACCCAGCCAATGTTACAAAATTTAAACTAGATAATTAGTTAAAAGCTTGTAATTTTTTAATGAAGTGGGTTTTTTTGCGATACAGTGACTCGAACCCAGGGCTTCCGATATGCTAGGCAAACACTGTACCCTTCAGCTAAATTCCCCAACTTATTTAAATTTGTTTTGTTGCTGTTTTTTAAAATATTTTAGTTATTTTATTTTATCTGTATACATGTATATAAATGCACCCATGTTGTCCAGTGCCCTTGGAGAATGGAAGAGGACCTCTCATCCCCTAGAACTGGAGTTGTTATCTGCCATGTGGGTGCTGGAATTCAAACCTGGGTTTTCTGCAAGAACAGCCAGTGCTTTTAATTGCTGAGCCATCTCTCCAGCCCCATTTATTTTAAACAAGGTCTCACTATGTAGCCCCAGTGTCCTGGAATTCACTAGGTAAACCAGGCTGGCCTCGAACTCACCAAAGGTTAGTCTGCCTCTTCCTCCAGAGTGTTGGATTCAAAGGGGTGTGCCATGCCATGAGACCCTTATTTAAAATTTTTAATTGACAGGTGATTATACGCATTTATGATTTATGTTATTAGTTCCATGTATACTGATCAAATCAGGACAAGTGGCATATCCATGATATCATGTATCACTCATTGAATTGTTTTTGTTTTTTTTGTTTGTTTGTTTGTTTGTTTGTTTGTTTTGTGTGTGTGTGTGTGTATATGTGTGTGTGTGTGTTTGAGACAGGGTTTCCCTAGAGCCCCAGCTGTCCTGGAACTTGCTATGTTGACCAGGCTGGCCTTGAACTCACAGAGATCCACCTGCCTCTGCCTCCTGAGTGCTGGCATTAAAGCTGTGTCCCACCATGCCCAGCAACTTTGAGAATCCTTATTCCTAGATCTTCTTCTTTCCCAGGCAACTCCATGGTAGGAAAAGAGAAGATGTCTCTAAGAAACCGGCTGTCAAAGTCCAGCGAAAGTTCTGAGCAAGATGAAGACCAGAGAAATTCCACAAAGGAGTTCCTAGAGACACACAGAAATGGTGAGACTTTAATGTTTTTGAGATTAATCAATGGATCGACCATAAAACAAATTCAGTATTCTAGAACAGGGTTGCCATTTTTAAACCTTTATTTTTAAATTTTATTTATTTTTTATGTGTATGAATGTACTGTCTACATGTAGGTTTGTGCACCCATGTTGTGCAATGCCACGAAGGTCAGAGAGGGTGTCGGATTCCCCTGGAACTAGAGTTAAAGACGGTTCTCAGCTGCCATGTGGGTGCTGGTAATTGAACCCAGGTCCTCTGCAAGAGCAGTCAGCACTCTTAACCGCTAGGCCATCTCTCCACCCTGAATTTTTAATGTAAATACAGTGAACATCTGTTAAGTATCTACTGTGTTTTAGACAGGGTTCATTCAGCTAATCTAACCTACCGGTGAATGTCAAGTGTCCTGTTGGATCCCGGGGTTACAGCAGTGATCAGTAGTACATTGGTGTTTCTATTTATGAAGCTCCAAGTTAAATGAATGGCTAAGCTCTCAAAATCACATAAGGTTGGAAATGCAATTCAGTGAAGCCTTGGGTTTCATCTCCACCACGACAAAAAAAAATATTTACATAATTATTATGAATAAATATTACTCTCAGATACAGTGAACAAAGATGGAGTAGTGAGCAGAGTACAAAGCCTAGGTCTGAACTGATCTATAAGTCTTAGGAGAGTGGGAGAATTAGGGTGTTTATTTCCTTAATACATGAGGACTGACAGTACTTGGTAAGGTCAAGGCTTTTGGCTAAGAACAGTAGCTTCGTAAATGCAGTTCTCACTGACGTCACTATTACAACAAGATGACATTTGTATAGTTTCAATTTCAATAGGGATTTGAAACTCGAGGCTTGTTTGGTTAACAAATAGGGGTGGAACTTTCTGAGACAGGTTGTCTTTGTCATCCTCAGACTTATTTTCATAAAGAGGTATTCTTTTTCTTTTTGTACTTTAATTGTTAGCAGCTGGATCTTACCAAGAGTGTAAACCAGACTGTTTAGTCAGTATAATGAGATTTGTTGGCTATTTATGACATTATTTTGGGCAAGCTTATGTGATATGAAAACTGAAGTTTATGGGTTTGAGAAATGGCTCAGTGATTAGGCGCACTTACTGCTCTGGCCAGGGACCTGAGTTTGGCCCCCAGCATCTTCATCAAGTAGGTGGCTACAAAGTGTTTTTAACACTAGCATGGGCTATATGGGATTCTGTCTCAAGATAAAAAATGAAGGTACAAACTTTGATGATGTACATTGTTTGGCTAACCGCTGGAGAGATAGCTCAATGGTTAAGAACACTGGTTGCTCTTGCACAGGACCTGGGTTCAAATCTCAACACCCACATGGTGGCTAATAGTCTATAACTCCAGTTCCAGGGTAATCCGACTCTGTCTTCTGACCTTCTCAGGCAACGCACAACACAGGGGCACTTATACACATGCAGGCAATACATTCATATACATAAAATAAAAATACTATTTTTAACAAAATACACAGAAAAGGATAAAGTAAAACTGATACAGAATTTTATCAGAGTAGCCAGTCCGTCTAGATGTCTTTTCATTGCAATGAATATGTAACATTTTACATAAGTAGGATTTTTACCTTTTACTTAGTAATTCAAGTCTCAATAACAGATTATAGACATCTTTCCATTGTCCAGTAGTCTATAGATAAATTGATTACAAAGTTTTTTTTATATGTTTCATAATCTATTGTTTCTCTGCTATTTGTCTCTGTTTCCTTCTACAGTTGACAGACCCTTATCTGAAATGCTTAGAACTAGGAATGTTTGAGAGTTAGAATTTTTCAAACTTTTGCATTGTTTCTGTAGACTTTATAGGTTAGCATCCTTAGTCTCAAAATCTGAAATCTAATATGCTTAAATCTGAAATTCATTTTTTAAAAGTTTTGGATATTAGCTGAGTTTGGTCGTGCAGGCCTTTAGGCAGGGGCAGGGGCAGAGGCACGGTCTTGGACAGTGGGCAGGTGGGGGCATTTCTGTGGGTTCCGGGTCAGTGAGGCTTACTTAGTGAGAGACCCTGTTTAAAAACCAAAACAAAACAAAAACAAAAAACAGGAAAAAAAAAGACTTCAAAAACAAACCAACAAAAAGCAATCAAGCAGGGGGAGGAGGGGCTTAGGGAAAGGATTGTACACACCCAAGTGTGTGGGCTTCTCCTCACACTCAAGTGACTTAGTAATAGCCTTTTGTGTGATTTTGATGGCCTCTGACATATTGTTCAAAAAGGTTTCTTTTTTTCAATTTTTATTTCTTTTTATTTTATGTGTATGGATGTTATATGTGCATGTATGTAAGTGCACCCATGCTGTGCAGTGCCCAAGGAGGACAGAAGAAAGCTTCAGATCACCTGAAACTGGAGTTACAGATAGTTTGCCACCCTGTGGGTGCTGGGATTTGAACCTGGGTCTTCTGCAAGAACAGTAAGTGCTCTTAACCACTGAGCCCTCTGTCCAGCCCCATGTTCAAAGGGTTTCTTAGGAGCATTCTTCCTCTCGTTTGGTAAATGAGATCATAGGGTAGTTGCTGAGGTGTCTTTGGTAGTATTGCAATCTGGTGAGGTAAAGGTCCCCAGGCTTGCACAGGGAGTCAAGCCATGTGTTTACTGTGAGCATATTTGACAGCCTTGGTGAGATTCTCAGCAAACTGCAGGCCTGTGTCTAGGAAAGGAGCGTCTAGGCTACACTTATAACGAGGTTCAAGGATTAAGCAAAGTTTAAAAATTTAAAATTAAGTAAAATAAGGCCCCAGTGACTGAGCCACTGCTGAGGACTCAGCTGCCTCTCCCTCCACCCTGCTCTTCTCCAATGCCCCATCCTCCTCTCCTGCCTTCTCCAGCGGCTGCCTTCCATTATCCAGAACCTCCATTCTTTCTGGAATCTGAGATTCAGAGTTAGTTTTTGTACAAGGTATAAGACTGGAGTATAACATCATCAAAAGAATTGCTATTTGTGTTGGGGCTGGAGAGATGGCTCAGTGGTTAAGAGCACTGACTGCTTTTGCAGAGGACTTGAGTTTGATTCCCAGCACCCACATGGCAGCTAAGAACTATCTTAGGCTAGGCGTGGTGGTGCACGCTTTTAATCCCAGCACTCGGAGGCAGAGGCAAGTGGATCTCTGGGAGTTCAAGGCCAGCCTGGTCTACATAGTGAGCTCCAGGCCAGCTGGAACTAAAGGGAGACCCTGTCTCAAAAAATAAAAAGAAATTTGAGATACTTCTCACAGTTACCCCTCTCCCCCAAAGAGATACATGTCCTGACATCTGGAATCTAGGAGTGGTTCTCTGTATGAAGGAATAAGGAAGATACTGAAGATATAATTAAGTTGGATTTTGAGATAAAATAGTAGTTTGTTCAGGCTGCTGTAGAAAAACGCCTTAGACTAGGTAATTTATAAACTATAAATTTGTTTCCTGTGGTTCTGAAGGATGAGAGTACTCTCTGCGTCTGATGAGGTTCTGCTTCCTCTGCTGGCCCTTCCTTGCTGTGTCAAAGGGCTAGCTAGCTCTTTGGAATTGAAAAGAAACTGTTTGTTTAGATTTTTGTATGTATATGACAGGATTTCCCTGTAGCCCCACCTGGCCGGAAACTCGATATTCAGATTAGGCTGGCCTCAATTTCACAGAGATCTTTCTGCCTCTGCCTCCTGAATGCTAGACCTAAAGGCCTGGGCCACTATGCCTGGCTAGAATTTTTACTTTTAATAAAAATGCTCAGTAACCATATGCATCACCTAGATAACTCCTAAGACTTTTGGTATTTATAATATTAGGGGATTAGAGTTCAAGGTGTGTGTGTGTGGGTTTGTTTGTTTGTTTGTTTGTTTTTGAGTCATGAACACTGAGACCAAAACAATCTACTTTTGCCTTTCAATTCATGTTCTTCTCAGGTGCAAAATGCATCCCAATCCTGAAAGTCCTAACTAGTTTAAGCATCAGCTTTAAAGTCCAAGTCTAAAGTCTCATGTAAATATACCTAAAATGAAGTATGGGTGAAACTCAGGATTCCTTCAGGGGCAAATTCCTCTCTAGCTGAGAATCAGCCGGTGGACTTAAGTCTTGTGCCTCTGAAATATAGTTGTGGAACTGGGCGTGGTAAGGTACACCTGTAATCTCAGCATTTGGGAGGTGGTGGCTAGAAGGTCAGGAGTTCAAGGCCAGCTTTGACTACTTAGTGAGATTGAGACCAGCCTGGGGTGCATAGAACCCTGTCTCAAAAAAACAACAGTGAAAACTAAAAAATTCAAACAAACAAAAAAAACCCAAAATGTAACTTTGCGACACAGGGTAGACAGGAAGGAAGGGGTATATCATTCTAAGACTAAAACCCAACAGACAAAACAGCATTAAACCTAAAATTTTGATGACAGTCTTTGATTTGTGTTCTAGACACAAGGGGTTGGGGACTGGGCCTTCAAATCTCTGGGTGGCCTCATACACCCATGGCTTTGCTCCTGTTTGACAGCCTGGCAAATTGGAGTCCCTTCCCTGGGTTTCTCCCAGGCTGGAGTTGCAGGAAGGTGACTTACCTTGATATCTCTCAGATATCTTTGGGGTCGTTCTTTCATTGTATTGATAAGGAGCCCTTGGGTTCTGCCAGTCAGTACTGATGTTCTTATCAGAGGGTCACTAAGCTGCCTCTTTTGTACTCTCTCCAAAACTACTTTTCTTCTTAACACACGTTTAGGCTAAGAATTCCATCCCTCCCAACCTTCTCTCCCTCCATCCCTCAAAAAAGGGGCAAGTTTAGTATGCTGCAGAGAATTCCATGTGGCAGTGCGGAGGCTGGTGGCTCACTCCTGTAATCCCAGCACTTGAGAGGTAGGCGGATTAAGAGTTCAAGGTCATTCCTGGCCAGAGCAAGTTCAAAGTCAGCCTAGGCTTTAGGAAACCCTTTACCCCCTAACCCCCCAACAACAACAACAACAAAAAACCCCACAAAAGCCACTATCACCACCCGGACTACCATGGACATGGCAATTAACAGGAAAACTGTTCACCACAGCTAATAACATTCTAAATCTTAAGTTTCTCCCTAACGTATTTTAATTAAAAAAAATTTGTGTATTTTTATTTTGTGTATAAGAGTGCTTGGCCTGCACGTAAGTATATTGCATGCCTGCAATTCACACAGAGGCCAGAAGAGGTTGTCAGATCCCCTGGAATTGGAGTTATGGATGTTTTGTTAGCCACCATGTGGGTGCTGGGAACTGAACCTGGGCGCAGCCGATGTTCTTAACTGCTGGGCCATCTCTCCAGCCCCTCAGAAGTAGATTTGTTTATTGAGACAGGGTCTCCCTGGCCTCCGTCTCACAGAGATCCCCTGGCCTCCGTCTCACAGAGATCCCCTGGCCTCCGTCTCACAGAGATCCCCTGGCCTCCGTCTCACAGAGATCCCCTGGCCTCCGTCTCACAGAGATCCCCTGGCCTCCGTCTCACAGAGATCCCCTGGCCTCCGTCTCACAGAGATCCACTGGCCTCCGTCTCACAGATCCACTGGCCTCTGTCTCACAGAGATCCACTGGCTTCCCACTCAGGATCTTTCTTCCTCATTCGTCCAAGTGCTAGGACTATACACATGTACCACCATGCCCAGCTTTCCTTTACTTTTAGGATTGACACATGATTGCTTTGAAGTAATTCTGAATTGGGCATGGTAATGCCCTCCTGTAATCTCAGTAGTTGGGAGGTAGAGGTAAGAGGATCAGGAGTTAAAGACCAGCCTCAGCTATGGAATGAGTCTGAGGCCAGCCTGTGTTGCGGAAAAACCACAAACATACACAGAAAAACCTAGTCCCTCAAAGCCTAACCCTAACTAACCATCCAGTCTTTCAAATGACTCTTATTTATATCTCTTCATGACAAGCACGGGAAAGCTAAGTAGTTTAAGAAACAATCAGTGGGAGTGTTTTAGAAAATAATCAGAATTTTAAAGCCAATTTGGACTTCGGTAGGCAACAAAAGCTTGCTAGTTCATGCCTACGCACTAGCTAATTCTGTACTTGCCACAAGCAGACAAAGAAAATGATTGTTAAAAGAACTGAAACCTGAAAAATGGTTATTAGTCACTGCTTGGAACTCCTTAGTCATCTTCAGTCCCTGCCTCAAGTTTCTCTTTAAATGCTGGGTAACTGGGAGTCAAGACACAGCTTTCTTCAGGCTCAATTATTCCCTACCCATGTGACATCGTGCAAGATGTTAACTTTTTTGTATCAACTTCTTTCTTTCTTTATTTTTTATTATTATTTATTTTTGTATGTGTATGAATGTATTGTCTGCGTGTAGGTTTGTGCACCCGTGTCGTGCAATGCCGCGGAGGTCAGAAGAGGGTCTCGGATTCCCCTGGAACTGGAGTTCTCCTGGAATTGGAGTTACAGATGATTCTTAGCCGCCATGTGGGTGCTGGGGATCGAACCCGGGTCTTCTGTAAGAGCAGTCGGTGCTCTTAACCGCTAGGCCATCTCTCCAGCCCTCAACTTCTTTATTTTAAAAATAGAAATAGTACATACAGTCTATCTTGCTTTTCTCAGTGGGTTATAAGATTAAATTATTGTTCTGGGCATGGTAGTGCATGTCTTTAATCCCGGCATCCCGGAAGCAGAGATTGAGGCCAACCTGGTCTACATAGCAAGTAGGGGCTACAGGGAGACCCTGTCTCAAAAGAAAAAATTAAATCATTGATATATGATATGTCCTTTAAAAGTTGTAGATGGAAGAGCAAGCCAGTAAGCAGCGTTCCTCCATGGCCTGTGCTTCAGCTCCTGCCTCCAGGTTCCTCCCCTGAGTTCCTATGTTGGGCTCCCTCAGTGATGAACCCAGGAGATGTAAGCCAAATAAACCCTTTCTTCCCCAAGTTGGTAGTGGTCAGCGTGTTTTGTCACAGCAGTTAAAGACAACCTAGAACAGAAATTGGAACCAGAGAGTGGGCTATTGCTGTGACAGACCTGACCTTGGTGTTTTAGGGGAGGCTTGTGGAAGCGTTTGGAACTTTGGGCTGGAAAAATCATTGAGTGCCTAAAGTTCATTGCTGTGGAACTTGGAGTAGTTATGCTGAAAGAGTTGTAGATGATGGAGGCCTGGCTGTGAAACTTCAAGGGGAAGCAGAGACCATCAGGGCTGTTTGTATGATATTTTTTAAAATTAAGAATCTGTGGGTTCTGGTCAGCTGGGGTTGAAGAATCAGCTGTAAGTAACAAGAGACCAGAACTTAAAGTGAAACCTTTGTTGTACTGGGACAATTGATGCTGGTTAGCTGGGGCTGAAAAATCAGCTGTAAGTAACAAGAGACCAGCATCACTGTGGTGAAATCTTCTGGGAAGAATTTCCTCAGGGTCAGCACACAGAAGCTGTGGTTCAGAGGGAACCTGACCCTCCACCTCAAACCGGAAGCAGGACTTGGTAATGTGTAAGAGTCTCTTATATGGTTCTGGTGTTGAAATGTGAAGGGGTCACAGAGAGCAGCTGAGGCTTGGCACTGTGAGAGGCCAGGAAAGACCATTGGTGGAAATGCACCCTGTGTATGATGCGTGTGGATGTCAGGAGAGGTTGTCAGAGCCCCTGGAACTGGAGATACTGATGGTTGTTAGCTGCCATGTGGGTGCTAGAACCCAGGCTCTCTGGTAGAGCAGCTGAGTCATGTCTCCGGCTGATCTGTCTCTCCAGCCCCCAGATACTTAGTTTTTTTAAATCTTTTTTTTGAGATAGGGTCTCCCTTTAGTCCCAGCTGTCCTGGAACTCACTATGTTGACCAGGCTGGCCGTGAACTCAGAGATCTGCCTACCTCTGCCTCTTGAGTGCTGGGACTAAAGGTGTACAGCACCAGGCCCGGCTAAAAGTTAATTTTTAATCAGCATACAAAGAAATAGGTTTCATTTTCCTCTTGTTTATTTACTTAGTATTTTATGTGTGAGTGTGTGAAATATGTATGAGCACACATGTACCACAGTGCCTGTGGAGGTCATGACTTGTGGGAGTCAGGTGGTTGAGCTCGTGCAGCAAGACTGAGCTATCTCACCCACCCCTGTTGTTTTTTTGAGACAAGGTCCCACTCTGTAGCCAAGCCTGGCTTTGAAATCTAGGTGATCTTCCTTGGTGCCTTTTTTATTCCTTTTTCTTTTCTTTTCTTTTTTTTTTTTTTTCTTTCAGTCTTCTTTTGAGGCAAGGTTTTCTTGTAGCCACAGCTGGCCTGGAACTCACCATGTAGACCAGGCTGTCCTTGATCTGCCTCCCAAGTGCTGGCACTAAAGCCACACGCCAGCCTCTTTCGGGTCCCCTTTCTCTGCCCAATAGGTCCCCTTTCTGCTCTTATGATGTGTTTTCCAGTGTCCCTCTTCCCCTCCCTTTAGGTATCTTTCTCCTACCTATACTATGCCTTCTATGTCAGGCGCAGCGTGTGCGCAGTCTCACCCACACATGCATATTTATATAGAGTTAAGTCTGTATTGCACGTAAGAGTGATGCATGTCTGAGTCTGACCTACTTTGCTGAATGTTATGGCTGCTAGCTAGTTCCATCCATTTCCTGCAAGTATTATACTCTCACTTTCCTTTAGAACTGATTAAAGTTCTACTGTGTATCTGTACCACATTTTCATTCTGCATTCATCTATTAGTATACATCTAGGCCGGTTCCATATCTTGGCTATTCTAAATAGTGCCACAGTAAGTACAGATGTGATTAGGTATATACTCATACAAATCAATAATGAGATAATCAGTATTGGGCAAATAATGTGCAGAGTCCACTGGAGTTATCTTTTGTTGTTTACCTTCTGTTTTTTGTTTTGTTTTGTTTTGTTTTGTTTTTTTCTGTCTTTTTGAGACAGAGTCTCCTTGTAGCCCCAGCTGTCCTGGAACTCACTCTGTAGACCAGGCTGGCCTTAAACTCACAGAGATCCGCCTACCTCTGCCTCCCAAGTGCTAGGATTAAAGGCGTGCGCCACCACGCCGTTCTGTTGTTTACCTTCTTTGCATACCAGGGACCTCTCTGGCCACAGTTCACTTCACAGAGTGAAGGTTGTGCAGGTTCTCCCAAGGTCCCCAGACTTCCCAGTTTATCTCTTCTTGCATGAGTAATGCTGCAGTTGTCCATTATCCCCTCGCTACATCGGGAGTGGGGGAAGCAGACACAGCACTGAGATCCGTACCACCAGACCTACCTTTGCCCTTTCAAAACCCACTAAGCATTAATCACCCTGCTGGAGGATGCGGCTGAAAATATTGAGTAGTTTGCTTTAGCTAAGAATTCCCAGGCTCTCCAGCAGTGTCTCCAGAGCTTGCTCTGCTCTCTGACCTCAGGCTCAGGGCTGTCAAACCCCATAGCTGCTCTTGGTTTATGAGGTCTGTCCCAGGCACCAGGGATGGGACTACCTTTCCCTGGACTCTTCAGAGCCTCTTGTTGTCTGCACGTTTCTGCTGCTCAGCATCCTCCTGTTCTCCATAGCTGTCTCTGAGGACTGACTCTTACCTGGCATTGTGGCAGATTGAATTTAGACTTCGTGATAGGTCAGTGGTCCCAGGACTTGGGTCTTCAAGTAGCTCAATTAAAAAATTTACACTAAAAATAAATAAATAAATAAATAAATAAATAAATAAATAAATAAATAAATAGAAATAAATAAAAAATTTACACTAAGTAATCAATTAATTAGTTTTGTGTGTGTGTGTGTGTGCGTGTGTGTGTGTGTGTGTTGGGGGATATGCTTATGCCATGGTATGAGTATGGAAGTTAGAGGACAACTTTTGGGCCTCTCCTACCAGGCTTGGCAGTAAACACCTTTACCGGCTGAGCCATCCCAGCTCAGATTTAACAGGCTCTTCCTGCAGATAGCACCCTGCCCAGCCGTCTGAGCTTGGATTTGCTCCTGTCAACTCCTGACCAGTCCTGCCACTGTCTCGGCAAGACTCCCAAATGGGTGTGAGGGTTCTGGGAGCTGGGCCAAGGCCTGTGGGTGGGCTGCCAGTTGCTTTTCGCCTTTTAGATGAAGCATTATTGGTCATTGCAGCCACACGTTCCTGTTAATATGCATTTTTCAGCAGCACATTCTTTTTGGTGGATTTTAGAAACTTCTGTTTTTTTCTTATTTTAACAGCTTTTCACTGTGTCACCTGGAGGTGATTCTAGGGCCATCTTACCCAGAGGTCTTATTTGGCTTTTAAAAAGCCTTAGTACGGGCTGGAGAGATGGCCTAGCGGTTAAGAGCGCCGACCGCTCTTACAGAGGACCCGGGTTCGATCCCCAGCACCCACATGGCGGCCGAGAACCGTCTGAAACTCCAGTTCGGGAGAACTCCAGTTCCAGGGGAATCCGAGACCCTCTTCTGACCTCCGCGGCATTGCACGACACGGGTGCACAGACCTGCATGCAGACAGTACACTCATACACATACAAAAATAAATAAAAAAAAAAATTAAAAAAAAAAAAGCCTTAGTAAAGGGTTGGAGAGATGGCTCAGTGGTTAAGAGCACTGACCCCACCTGGCTGCTAACGACTGTCCTAACTCCAGTTCCAGGGAATTCAACGCCCTCTTCTGACCTCTGTGGGCATTGCATACACAGATACACTTACATACATGTAGACAATACACACACACACACACACACACACAGAGCAAATGTCTTAGTAAACAGTGTGTGGTTTTACCACCTGTAATCCCAGAACTTGTGTACATGTAGGAAGACCAGGAGTTCAAGAACATCTTGGCTGTTGAGGCTATAAATAAAAAAAGCTTCACTTCACTTATCTGGGCACTGTAGCACATGCTTGTTATCCATGCCAAGGCAGGAGGATTGCTTTGAGTTTGTGAGTTCCACATTGTGCAGCATTGGTTTACAATGCATTTGGTATCCTAGAAAATAAGTAGATAAAAGCTTCCTTTTGAGCTGGACGTGGTGGAAGCAGAGGCAGGTGGATCAGATCTCTGTGAGTTCAAGGCCAGGAAAATCTACATGTTGAGTTCCAGGCCACTTATGGCTACAGAGAGACCCTGTCTCAAAAATACCAAAAAGAAAGAGAAAAAATAAAAGCTGCCCTTTTGTCAAAAAGCATATTAAATACAATAATGTAAAGCCCAGCTTAAAAACTGGGAATCACAGCAAGTCTTTATTGTTTGTTTTTTCTGGAAAAAGCCTTTTTAGCATATGTTCACCATCATTTTCTTTATCATTTGAGACTTGTTTATTTATTTATTTATGAATGCTAGGGGTTTGACCTTAGGACCTTCTTAGTGCTAGGGCAAACACCTGTACAACTGAACCATACTCTTTGGCTCCTTAGCTCACATATTAACTTCTGTCACAGTTCCCTCCACACCCCAAGCCCCGCATAGCTCCTCCGAGTATTGTAATCTTCTGTTTGTGTACTTCTCAGAGTTCAGAGGAGGGGTTTGAGACATGGCTCAGCAGTTTAGCAGTGGCTGTTCTTGTAAAGGACATGGGTTCAATTCCTAGCACCCACATGGCGGCTAACAACTGACAGACATCCTCTTCTGACCTCCAAGGTCATTGCACGACATGGGTACACTTACACACATGCAGACAATACATTCAGACACATAAATTAAAAATAATAAATAAAATAGAGTCCCAAGGAATGTCTTGAGATACATACTTAGTGCCTAGCATATACTGAGTTTTTATTTGATGCTAGATGTGTAACCGAATTAACAAATGTATCAGTGTAACCAGGATGGTTGTCTGCTGAGCAGTTCTGGCAGTAGATTTGGTATAGTAGTAGAGACTCAGGATTGTTATAGGGAGCAGATTTGGTGACAGGTAATGAAGGAAAGGTGGGACTGCTAAGACCAGTACAGGCCTGATGACTCCCCACATTTCAGTTCTCACTAAGCTACCCAGCTGATAGGGGAGCTGGTTCACTGTGACTCCTGCGTATCGTGAGGATTTGGCATGTCTGCTTCTGTTAAAGGTTGGTGAAGCATGTACTAATTTCGGAAAGATCTTGAAAACTCATGAACATGATTTTTGCTGTCTCAAGGAACAGGTTTCTTTTTTTTTGGTTTTGTTTTTTTACTCTTTTGAAACAGGGTCTCCCTGTAGCCCCAGCTGGCCTAGAACTTGCTCTGTAGAACAGGCTGGGTTTGAACTCAGAGATTTTCTTGCCTCTGCCTCCCTTAATCAAGACATTAATAATCCATTAATCAAGACATTAATGTCTTGACACCAAGGAACAGGCTTTAAAATGTTTTTTCTTACTATGTGTGTGTGGGGGGGGGTGTGGTGTGTGGTATGGTGTGGTGTGTGGGTAGCTTGAGGTCAGAGGACAACTTATAGGAGTCAGTTCTCTCAATTATATGGGGCCCAGGGATTGAACTCAGGTGGTCAGACTTGGTAGCAGGTGCCTTTACCTCTGTAGAACTGTCTCTATAGAACAGGTTTTACTGGATAAGTACATTAGCCAGATAAGCATGATCAAAGAACAATTTTTGGACTTCTGTTAAATGAAGTAGGCTTACAAATGTTAGTTAACATTTATTCATGAAAATAAACATTGCAAACCCTTTAAAAAATTAAGAAAGAACATCTTGTATATTTCCTTAAGGATTTATTTTCTTTCAACTTTCATTAGAAACTCATTGACCTTAATGTTATCAGTGGTTTTGGAACTAGGAAGATGTTTCAGAAATTTTATGGCTCTCAATCTTGGCTTAGTAATGTAATTTTAATTTATTTTAGTGGTTTTGTTTCTTTGTTTTCTGAGACAGGTCTTGCTGTGTATCCCAGACTGTAACCTCAGTCTCTCAGCCCCCTTGTCTATAGTGCTGGAACTTAGCAGTGTATGCACCAGCCTTTTCATTTTAAAAATTGGGAGCAGTGCTGTGGTTTGGATAGTTTGTCCACTTTGATATTCATGTGGGCTTTTATTTCTACTGGTAAGTATTAAAAGGTGGAGACTTCTTCTATGGTATCTAGAAGATGGGGCCCTTGAGAGCTGACTGGGATTACATAAAATTGTTATGATGGGGCTCTATATTGAACACTTTCATCTCTTGCAGTGTCATGAACAAATAAATCTCTCTTCTTTAAGAATTATCCAGTTTATGGCATGGTCTAATTAGCAATAGATAATAGACTGAGATAGGTAATAAGAATGTATACATTCTGGGTTGGAGAGATGGCTTAGCGGTTAAGACCGCCAACTGCTCTTGCAGAGGACATGGGTTCAATCCCCAGCACCCACATGGTGGCTGAGAACTGTCTGTAACTCCAATTCCAGGAGAACTCCAGTTCCAGTGGAATCCAACACCCTCTTCTGACCTCCGCGGCATTGCACGACACGGGTGCACAAACCTACGTGCAGACAGTACATTCATACACATAATAAAAAAAATTAAAAAAGAATGTATACATTCTTTTTTGGAAGGAGTGATAGGGAGGGAGACAGTTACTCTAGCCTAGAGTAGCCTCTGCTAGCCTTAACTTCTTCAGGGCTGGGATTACAGGTGTGACCTACCACTCTGGCTCAGATTTATTTCTCCCCTCTCTACCCCTCCCTCCCTCCCTCCCTCCCTCCCTCTCTCTCTCTCCCTCCCTCCCTCTCTCTCTCNCTCCCTCCTCCCTCGTCCTCCCTCCCTCCCTTCCTTCCTCCTTCCTTCCTTCATTTTCTTTGTTTCTCTCTATATCCTCTCTATCTCTATTCTCTTTCTCTTTCTTATTTTCAGACAGGGTCTCATGTAGCCCAGGTTGGCCTTGAAGTTATGATACACCCAAAGACCATCTTGAATTCCAGATCTGGGATTTACAGGCATATGCCACCATGTGTGGCTCTCTTTTGGTGTTTGTTGTTGTTGTTGTTTAGAGAAAGGGTCTCACACTATAGCCCAGGCTGGCAATTCTTCTACCTCAGTCTACTCTGTAGCCAGAATTACACGCATATGGGACTGGTCTGGCCTGAAGGTAATCCTATATAATATTTAGTGCACCTGTGTTTGGGCTACAATCCCCACATGGGATCAGTATGGAATTTTCCTCTCATCGTGTCATGTCACACTCCAAAAGTTCCAGATTTTAGAGCACTTTTTCTTTCAGATTTTCAGATTTACGTTACTTAGCCTGCCTATCTTTTTTTTTTTTATTTCTGTATGTGTATGAATGTACTGTCTGCATGCAAGTTTGTGCACCCATGTCGTGCAATGCCACGGAGATCAGAAGAAGGTTTCGGACTCCCCTGGAACTGGAGTTCTCCTGGAATTGGAGTTTCAGATGGTTCTCAGCCGCCATGTGGGTGCTGGGGATTGAACCCGGGTCCTCTGTAAGAGCGGTCGGCGCTCTTAACTGCTAGGCCATCTCTCCAGCCCAGCCTGCCTATCTTTTTAAAAGAAATGGTGATTGGAATATTTAGCTTATATGTTAATAAATTTTTTAAGATCTTTTAAAAAAGATTTATGTATTTCTACATGTATGTATTTTGCACTACATGCATGCCTAGTGCCATCAGAGGCCAGAAGAGGACATCTAGATCCCCTGGAACTGTTCTTACAGATAGTCGTGAGCCACTATGTGGATGGAGCCAAAACTCAGTCCTCTGCGAGAGCAGCAAGGGTTCTTAACTATGGAGTGCTCTTTCAGCCCTTTTAAGTATTTTTATTATTCGTTTTAAAATTTTATATGTTCTGGTGCTGGACTTGGTGGTACACATTTTAAATCCTAGCACTGGGAGGCAGAGACAGGTGGAACTCTGAGTCTCAGGTCAGTTTGGTCTATATAGCAAATTCCAGACCAGCTGGGGCTACAGGGAGACCCTGTCTTAAACAAACAACAGCAAAACACAAAAACAGAAAAAGAGTTTATATATTCTGTATTCAAGCCTCTGATCAGATCTGCAGGTAGTTTTTCCTATTCTGTTTTTGCTTCTTTGTTTCATTTGATTTTTGAGACCGGGTCTCACTGTGTAGCCCAGGCTGGAATCACCAGCTACTTCTCCCACTCCTTTCTTGGTAGGGCCTTTGGAGCACTAAAATGATTTTTTTTTCTTTTTGGTTTTACACTTTTTTTGGTATTTTTGAGACAGGGTCTCCCTTTTAGTACCAGGTGTCCTAGAGCTCGCCCTGTAGACCAGGCTGGTCTTGAACCCACAGAGATCCACCTATCTCTGCCTCCGGAGTGCTGGGATTAAAGGCGTGCACCACCACGCCTGGCAGAGCACTAAAATGTTTTTTAAATTTTGTTGTAACCCAGTTTATTTCCTTTTTTTCTGATATTTATGCTTTTGTTTTTAAATTATAAGCCCTTGTATATTCCAAGGCTGGGAAGATTTATGCCTTTGTGTTCTTTAAGAATTTTATATAAGTTAAGCATCTCTAATTAGAAAATATGAAATCCTACCTTTACATTAAAGACATTCAGCCACATTCTCTAGTCTGTGAAGATATTCCAAATCCTAATCACTTTTAGTCCCCAGCATTATAGACATGAAGTAACCTGCAGCTATGTGCTTGTGCATGCACATGTGTCAGAGGACAGCTTTCTGGGGTCAGATTTTCTTTCTGCCATATGCATTCTGGAGATTGAACTCACTTCAGTCTGGGTGGCAGAGCCATTCCACTGGCTCTGTAACCGTTTGATTTTGTTGTTGTTTGTTTTTTGTTTTTGGTATTTTTGAGACAGGGTCTCCATTTAAGTCCCAGCTGTCTTGGAGCTCACTCTACACCAGGCTGGCCTTGAACTCACAGAGATCTGCCTGCCTCTGCCTCCCAAGTGCTAGGATTAAAGGAGTGCACCACCACGCCCGGCAAGTTTTAAGCCTTTATAGTTTTAGATATTTGGTTCTCTTTAGTTTCTATATGTGGTGTGAGTCCAGGGTCCATATTCATTCTTTTGCATGTGGGTACCCAGTAGTCCAAGCACTGTGTGTTTGAAAAGTCTGCTCTCAGTCATTTTGGTTGGCAGTGTTATTGAAAATCAGTTGATAGTGTGTGTGTCTCTTTATTTCTGGACTATCAATTCTGTTCCATTGGTTTATCTGCTGATCTTTGGAATTAGCAATGGCTTCCAGCTTTTTATTTTCAAGAATTTTTCTAGGTATGGGGCTGGAGAGATTGCTAAGAGGCTAAGAGCACTTACTGCTCTTGCAGGTTCAGTTTCCAGCTATCCACATGACGGCTAACTCTGGTTGCAGGAGATCTCATGACCTCTTCTGATCTCTGCAGGCACCAGGCACACACATGGTGTACTTACATGAAGGCAAAACACTCATACATATAAAATAAACATAAATAACATATTTTTAAATTTTTTTAAATTTTATTTATTTTGTATGTGTATGAATGTACTGTCTGCATGCAGATTTGTGCACCCGTGTCGTGCAATGCCTTGGAGGTCAGAAGAGGGTGTCGGATTCCCCTGGAACTAGAGTTAAAGATGGTTCTCAGCCGCCATGTGGGTGCTGGGGATCAAACCTGGGTCCTCTGCAAGAGCAGTCGGTGCTCTTAACCACTAGGCCATCTCTCCAGTCCCATAAATAACATATTTTTAAAAATTGTCTGGATACTTGAAGTCCCCTTAAACTTTAATATGAATCTTACTGTTAGCATGCCACTTTCTGCTAAGCATTATTGGGAATTTTATGGGACTTGCTTTGACTCTGTAGATAAAGGATTAAATCACCTAATCTGTGAAGATAGATATCAATTTATTTAGTTCTTTTTTGATTCTTTGTGCTTCATGGCTTCCTTTACTCTCTGTCTTAGTTGAGGTTTGACATTTTTCGGAACTCTCAGCACATTGGCTTATTTATTTATTTATTTATTTATTTATTTATTTATTTTATGTGTATGAGTATACTGTCTGCATGTAGGTTGGTGCACCCATGTCTTGCAATGCCCCGGAGGTCAGAAGAGGGTGTTGGATTCCCCTGGAACTGGAGTTAAAGACAGTTCTTAGCCGCCATGTGGGTGCTGGGAATCGAACCTGGGCCTTCTGCAAGAGCAGTCAGAGCTCTTAACTGCTGAGCCATCTCTCCAGCCCCACATTGGCACTTTTATATCTTGTTATCTGAAGCTTTCTTTTTGGCCTGTTATGTCTTATTGTTTTGTTGCTTTGATTTTTGAGATGGGGGTCTTGCTATGTAGCCCAGGCTGCCCTTGAACTCATGATCCTTCTGCCTCAGATATTTTCGTTTACTTCATACTTGCTTCAAATGTTATTCATTTAAAAATTTTTATTTTAATTTATTGTTGGTGGGTTTTTCTGGTTTTTGGTATTTTTGAGACAAGGTCTCCCTGTATTCCCAGGTGGGCTAGAACTAGCTACCTAGACCAGGCTGGCTTTGATGTCACAGAGATCCTCTGCCTCCGAGTGTGGGGATTAAGGTATACCCGCCATGCCTGACTTTTTGTTGTTGATTTTTTGAGATAAGGGTATCATGTAGCTGAGGCTGGCCTTCAACTTGCTATCCTGCTGCCTCAGCCTCCTGAATCTGGCCTTACAGGCATGTTCAACTCTTCCAGTTTGTTAAAACCATCTATTGGGTTTGAAATTCTAGTGGTTTTTAAATTTTTTTTATTTTAATTTTATACGTATGAATGTTTTACCTGTATTTATGTATATGCTCCATGTATGTGCAGTTCCCCCAGGGGCCAGAAGAGGGCATAAGATTCCCCCGAGGCTGGAGTTACAGATGGTTGTGAGCTGCCATGTCAGTGCTAGTAACCCAACCCAAGTCCTTTGCAAGAGCAGCCGGTGCTTTTACCTGCTGAGCCATCTCTCCAGCCCCTTCCTTGTTTTCTTTTTTATTAAAAATTATTGGTGCTTGTATGCATAACTTATTACTTATTGTTTAAAAAAATGAAATAAAAAAAGTAAAAAAATTATTTTCTGACAATTCTAGTATCTAGTTTTTCTGATCTGAGTCTCTTGCCTTTGCTTCTGCTGTTTCTCATTTACACCATTCAGTTCCGAGGGTGTTTTTATGATTTTTAAGTAAAAGCTGCTTTTTTCCTGGAATTTTACCTGTTGGAATTCTTTAAGACCTTGGTGGATTCTGTGACCTTCCAAGGAGAAATTGTATTTGAATTTCTTGGTAGTCTGGGCATACAGCTTGGGTTTGTCTCAAAACAAATACACCTTTTGAGATTTTTGAGACAACAGAGATAACAGGTAACATTCATGTTGGAGAATCCACTGAGACCAAACAAGTTTTCAGGGGAGACATTTCCCCCACAGAAGTAGAAACAGACACATTTCCTTACTGCCTCCTCTGTCCCTTCTATTCTGAACACTGTAGATGTGGCCTTCTGGGTGGTATCTTGTTGGGTTTATTTATTTATTTATTTATTGTCTTTTTGAGACCTGTAGCTCCAGCTCTCCTGAACTCACTATAGACCAGGCTGGCCTCAAATTCATATTCACCTGCCTCTGCCTTCCAAGTGCTGTGATTAAAGGTGTGTGCCACCACGCCTGGCCTAGGCTTCTTTTAAGGAGGCCTAGGTTCTGCTGTTCTGTGATGTTCTATAAAAACACCGCATGCCATGTGGCAGCCAATGTTTGCTCAAGGTTTCTAGCATTTGGCAGAAATCTTTATGGTTATCACATATTCCTTATGGGTCCATTTCGTTTTGGTTTTTTGTTTTGTTTTGTTTTGTTTCTGTCAGTTTGTACCAGTGTTTCAATGAGTCTTAAATTTTTTAGTTCTTAATATTTTACCCAGTATATTAATAGTCTGAAACGAAGATCTATTCAGAAACCAAATTTCTCACATTGCCAGAAGTGAGCTCATAGCACCTGTGATTAATACACCTGTCTGTACTATGTATGTTTTTAGTACTTTCATTTTTTTATATTTAGTAGTTGTATGTATATGCTTCCTTTTTCTCTGTTTTTTTTTTTTATTATTTTATGTGTATGAGTTTACTCTCTGCATGTAAGTAGGTGCACCTATGTCGTGCAATGCTGTGGAGGTCAGAAGAAGTTGTCGGATTCCCCTGGAACTGTTCCTAGCCGCCATGTGGGTGCTGGGAATCAAACCCGGGTCCTCTGCAAGAGCAGTGAGTGCTCTTAACCACTGAGCCATCTCTCCAGCCCCCCTTTTTCTCTGCTTTAAGAGCTGTATTGTGTTTTATACCCTGATGTACATTTGTATCTTTGTGTTCGCTTGCTTTTCAACTTAATGGCTTGGTGCTGCTTGATAGATAATCATCCACTTAAAACTCAGTTTTAAAATTTTAATTAGTCCCTTTATTTTGATTTCCCTTAGGTCGCATTAACATGAAGCAGTTGATAGCAAAGAAGAGGCAGCTGGCAGCAGAGGCAGAGGTAAGTGCTTTCTTTCAGAACACAAGTGCACAGTTTCGTGTAAAGAGTTTAGCAGCATTTGGAGTGTTACTTATTTAGAGTGTTCTGAGTCAGGGTCTCCGATTTTCCCGGAACTCTTGGCCTCCACTTCCCAGGTGCTGGGAGGACAGGGGTATACTAACAAGCTCCACTCTTTTTTTTTTTTTAAATTGAGACAGGGTCTCATTGTGTTTATCCAGACTGGCCTTAAACCGTAGATCCTTCTAGCCCTATCTACCAAGTGCTGGGATTCTAGTGTGTACCATCTCATCCTGCTTGCTAAATTTTTCAAGAATCACTTGCCTCTCTCATCGGTTGATATCTTGCTATAGAACACAACATAAGATCTGTCATTTTGGTATCCTGCTTAAGAATGCACGCTGTTCTTTTGTCTCCTATTCCATCCAGCAGTGTAATTTTCTGCTTCTTCGATTGTTTTTGCTTTTTGACACAAAGTCTCCCTCTGTACCTCTGGCTGGCCTGGAACTTTCTATATTGACCAGGATGGGCTCAAACTAAATATATAAATCTAATAACTATAGGAAACTTTGGAAGCTTCCAACTCAGTTGGCCAAATTGAGTATATATCCAGTATCCCATCACCTGTTTTAGTTGTTAAATTATATATGTATATATGTATTCATGTATATTATATTTATACTGAACAATTTAAAATTAGAAACATGTAAAACACTACATAAATTGATAAGTATTTATTTTGACATCAGTGTCTTTGTTATCAACAGAGCTAGTTTTTCAGTTATCTCCCAAGGCCAAGGCCACATCATTTCCCTTTCATCTCGTTTGTTTGAAATACAGAACTTTTGAGTTCAGGGATGATGTTATCATTAGCAATATCATTGCAAAAACCTATTTGCTTAGCATTAGAGATTATTCCTCAATGCTGTAAGTGGACTTTGAACATCTATAACATAACCACTTGGTAACTGCTTTATAAAGTGGTATCCAAAAGGTAATAATATATGCTGTGCTTGAAAATATGAGTTTAAACCCATAGCTAATAGGGTATTATATTCATTTCTCCTGATTTCATTAGATTGCCTGTATGAGCTTCCCAAACTATAGCAATCAAGAGTATTGATGCACAATGCTTTAATTTTTTTCTTTACATTTTTATTTGTTTTCTGTGGGTACAGGCCATGTTACTCACTTGTGTGGCGGTCAGAGGACAACTTGGAAGAGTCTGTTCTCTCCTTCCACCTTGTCGAGCCCAGGGATTGAACTCAGGTTTTCAGGGTGGGTGCCAGGCATATTTACTGACTGAGACATCTTGCTGGTCCAGACAATATCTTTTCTGATTAGTACTTTGTTGCTCTAATATAAGGGACTGTTTAAAGACTTATTAGACCAGGCGGATGCTAGACACCTATAATCTCTAATCTCAGCACTTGAGAGACTGAGGCAGGGGGATTGCTATGACTTCAGAATTAGCTTAGGCTACATAGCAGATGTTCTACAAAAGAAATCTCCCAAATAATAATGATGGGAGTCATAAAAATATTAGGGCTGGGCGTGGTGGCACATACCTTTAATTCTGGCACTCAGGAGGCAGAGACAGGAGGATCTCTGTGAGTTCAAGGCCAGCCTGGTCTACATAGTGAGTTCCAAGTTACCTGGGGCTACAAGGAGACCCTGTCTCAAAAATGTCTGGAAGAAAGGGAGGGAGGGAAGGAGGGAGGGGAGAGGAGAGGAGAGAGAGAAAGAGAAAGACTTATTAGACAACTTCTACTTACCTGAATGATTTATAAATATAGCTAAGAAAATATGTAGGCACATGCTGGTTTCAAGGATCCATTCCTATAAATATAGTGATTAAAATAGTTTTTGTTTCTATAGTTTATTTGTGTGTTTCTGACCTGGTATTTCTCTGGGAGGTAGGGCAGCTAGGTCTATCTTGTTCTCCTTTTCCAGTTCCTTTCTGCCTCTTTATTTTGATCCTTTCCCTTCCCATCAAGAACACAAAGTCTTAATGTGATCTTCCTCCCTTCCTCTCTCCCTTTCTTCCCCCTCTGCCAGGCTATCTTGGAACTCAGCCTCTTCCTGCCTTAGCTTCTCTAGCAGGTGGGATTGCAGCTGTGTGCCACATGCCCAGCTGTGCTGTCCTTTCATTTGCTTTCCAGGTCTTATTCAGAAGCATGCGCAATGCATACATCAGGGTGCTTACCTGGCCAGTGACTCTGTCAGGGTCTTTTGGGTGCTATGTCGGGATCTTGTTTTATAGTTAATGTAGAAACAGTCTCAGATTGGTAGGGGATTTTACTCTTTCCCCAAGGACTTAAAGAAATGTGGGTTGATAGGACAGGATGCTGATCTCTTCAGAAGGCCCTCTGAACTACTATGGTTCCTTCTCTTGGTGGCATGATCAGTTTATCTTACGAGCTCCTATTAAGGTCATATTAAAAATAGGTACCAAATATTAATTTGAGAGTTAAGAATAGTAAAATTTTGGCTGGGTGTGGTGGTGTATGCCTGTAATCCCAGCACTTGGGAGGCAGAGGCAGGCTGTGAGTTAAAGGCCAGCCTGGGCCACATAGTGAGTTCCAGGACAGCTTGAGGCTACAGGGAGACCCTGTCTCAAAAAGACCAAAAAATAAAAAAATAAAAATAATACTAAAATTTTGCCATGTTGCTAGTTGGCCCAAGTACAAGTTAGGGTTATAAGTCTGGACCATAGTAAATAATGGGCAAATCTGTATCAACAAAACCACAATATGAGATTTCAATGAGAGGGGTTGGACAGGTGGCCCAGAGGTTAAGAGCAGTGGCTGTTCTTACAGAGGACTGGTGGGTTGTGAGCCCACAGTGGCTCACAGCCACCTGCATCTCCAGTTCCAGGGATTCTGACGCCATCTTCTGACCTCCAGGTTGTGCATTCACACATGCAGGCAGAATACTCAGACCCATTAGGATCAAAATAATTTTTTTTAAAGAAATACTTTTTGCCATTTTTATTTTTATGTGTTTGAGTGTTTCACCTGCATTTATGAAAGTGCATCCATGTCACACAAAGCTTAAAGAGGCCAGAAAAGGTTGTCGGATTCCCTGGAACTAGAGTTATGGGCAGTTGTTAGCCTCACATTGAACCCTGGTCCTCTAGAAGAATAGCAAATGTTCTTAACTGCGAGCCATCCCTTTAGCCACAAAATAAAAATAAATCTTAAAAATGAAATTACTATTATTAAGAAAGAGTTCAGTAAGAAAGGGAAAAAAACAAAACAGGTGATAGGGTCCAGGCGTGGTGGCACATGCCTTTAATCCCAGCACTGGGGAGGCAGAGGCAGGCGGATCTCTGTGAGTTCAAGGCCAGCTTGGTCTACAGAGTGAGTTCCAGGACAGCTGGGGATACAGGGAGACCCTGTCTCAAAAACATCAAAAACAAAACAAAAAATAGGTAGGTGGTAGGAACTTTTCCATGTAGCTTCACAAATACAAAGGGGAGTAAAAATGTGCAAGGGGAAGTCGAGGTGAAGAGAATGGGGGTGGGGGGAGAGAGCACAGAGTGGGGAAAGCTGCAGGTGCAAGCTAACTCCTGTTGATTTGTAGGAATGACACAATGCAGACAAGATCTGGACTAAAGACTTTTACTTACCATTGCAGCCAAAAAATTACTGTTTCTAATATAAACAAGCTCACTGAGCCATGTGCTCCTCTTGTGACCTGAACCTGTGCCCTTAATGCCTCAGGTGCTCTCCCTGACCTCAACCCAACATAGTGTTTGAATTTACATATCAGCTGAAAGCAGCAGGCTCATCTCACTGTAAGCAATGAGGAAAATTGAGAAGTCTGTTTGTAGTTGTGTGTGTGATATTCTAAACCTAGGGATCAAAGGGCAGGATTCTCTGGTAAGATGAGGGTGCATCCTGACTTCCACTTCCCCATTTCATGCTGGAGAGACTGCTTCAAGAAAAGATTTAGGGAGGCCCTGGCCTAGGAGCGCAGTTCTGAGAGACATCTGAGGAACAGACAGTTCCTGCTCAGCAGTTCAGGCCCACTCTTTTTTTTTTCCTATTACTTCTTTATTTTTTTTTCATTTTTTAACAATAAGCAACAATTTATGAGTACAAGCATCCTTCATGTAAACCCAATTTGCAAGCAGTTGTGCCCAAACCCACACAGCCCAACTGTCCCATCGTCCAGATGGGGGGGCTTGTATGTTCAATCAAGTTGATCAAATAAGTGTCCAGACTATATTGCTGTAGTTTCACCATTCACCCCAATCGCAGCCCTTACATTCTACCATGCCCCCTCTTCCACAGATTGTTCCATAGGCTTAGAAAAGGGGCACAGGTGGACAAGAAGCAAAATAATCTACTTCTGGAGCTGTTTTGGACTCTGGTCAATTCGGGCTGTTTCCTTTCATGGGCTGGTAGTTTGTCCAGGAATAATCAGGCCCACTCTTAATGAATGTTCAAGTCAGGCTGTCTCTTTTTATTTTACATTTTTAATATTTTATTGTTTTATTTTTCTGTGTTTGAGTGTATTGCCTGCATGTATGTAAGTGGACCCATGTCATGCAAAAGAGATCAAAAGAGGGGCATTAAATCCCTTGGAACTGGAGTCATGGTGTGTTTGTTAGCTGCCAGTGTGGGTGCTGGGGATCGAACCTGGGTCTTCTGTAAGAACAGCCAGTGCTCTTAACTGCTGAGCCATCTCTCCAGCCCCTAGGTGTCTCTTTTTTCTTTTTTTTTTAATTTATTTATTTTTTATGTGTATGAATGTACTGTCTGCATGTAGGTCTGTGCACCCATGTCATGTAATGCCTCGGAGGTCCGAAGAGGGCGTCGGATTCCCCTGGAACTGGAGTTCTCCTGGAATTGGAGTTACAGACGGTTCTCGGCCGCCATGTGGGTGCTGGGGATCGAACCTGGGTCCTCTGCAAGAGCAGTCAGCACTCTTAACTGCTAGGCCATCCCTCTAGCCCCACCTTAGGTATCTCTTTAAGCATCACTGTAATGTGACTTAGTAATGCACACAGTTATGTTATTTTGGGACAAGATCTTCCTTTGTAGCCCAGGCTGAGCTTGAACTCAGAAGAACTTTCTGGCCCCTGATTTGTTTTTTTGTTTTTTGTTTTGTTTTGTTTTGGTCTCACTCTATAGCCAAGGGTGGCTGGAACTCGCAGCAATTCTCTCCCTTAGCCTCCCAAGTGGTGGGTTATTTACTAGATTATCTAAACACCTTCCTCTTCTAGTTAATCTTCCTCCCTCTGTATTTATCCATCATATTGATTTGAATAGTCCATTTATTGAATGAAATTAGTACTAACAGATGCAAGGTTGAGGATCGACCAATCATAAAGCCTCCAACTATCTCAGTGTCACTTTCAGGTTACTTAGACCTTGCTCAGATTTATTGTGCTCACATTTTGAATGAAAACCTTAAAGGAAGCAGGAGAGGATCCCTTCTTTTGCTGTATATTTCTGTTCCCTCTTAAAGAAGGAATAACACTTCTTTAAAGGAACTAATGGTCTCCACGATAGCAGTTTTTCCTGAGTCGCACTGACAGCAGCTTCTGCTAACTTTTAATACTTCAAAAAAGAACTGAAAGACTTTAAGATGTGAACATTAGGAATCTAATTATAATGCTATATATAAGAATGTGATAATTTTAAATTGATACCACTTACAGATTTTAGTTCAGTGGGGAAAGGCATGGATTAATCCTATTGAAATAGGAGCCTTCTAAGTTCAGCACAAAGAGGAGTGTTTTGTGTACTGTGTGGGGTATTAGGATACTCCTTTCTTTTATAATCCTTCTCTATTCTCTTGTCACTCTGAACTATCTTTTCTATGTGGCATTTACTACACTATTAGTAATTTAATGTTTTGCCTCATCATTAGAAAAGAGCAGAGGCTCTACATTCATTGGGGGACAAGAAGTCTGTGAGCCATAAGAGCTTGTTGTAGCCAGTGTGGTGGCTCATAATCCCTGCACTCAGGAGGGTACGGCAGGAGGATTGCCGGGAGTTCAAGGACAACCTAGGCTACATAGCAAGACCCTGTCTTAACCGCCCCCACCAAAAAAAAAATGTCTCTGCAGTTAAAAAAAAAAATGTATGGGGACTAGAGAGATGGCTCAGTGGTTAAGAGCACTGGCTGCTCTTCCAGAAAACCAGAGTTCAGTTCCCAGGACCTACATGGCAGTTAACAACCAACCATCCATATTCCAGTCCAGGGGATCCAATGCTGTGTTCTGGCCTATGTGGGTGCTGCATGCACATGGTGCACTTAACAATAGGCAGGCAAAACATTCACACACATAAAATAAAAATAGCAAATAGGGGCTGGAGAGATAGCCTAGCAGTTAAGAACACCGACTGCTCTTGCAGAGGACCCAGGTTCGATCCCCAGCACCCACATGGCGGCTGAGAACCGTCTGTAACTCCAATTCCAGGAGAACTCCAGTTCCAGGGGAATCCGAGACCCTCTTCTGACCTCCGAGGCATTGCACGACAGGGGTGCACAAACCTACATGCAGACAGTACATTCATACACATACAAAAATAAATAAAATTTTAAAAAGTTAAAAAATAGTAAATAAAATACCTAAAAACTGTATTATGTGTTTGTGTGTATATGTGTATCTCTGTCTCTCTCTCTCTCTCTCTGTCTCTCTCTGTCTCTCTATGCAGAAGCTCATGAGCCATGGTACATATGTGGAGGTCAGAAGACAACTTTCAGGAAAGGGTTCCCTGCTTCCACTGTAGGTTCGGGTTGAGCTCAAGTGGACGTGCTTGTGTTGCAAGTTCTTTACCCACGAGGCACCTTACTAATCCTATTTATTCATTTATTCATTCATTTATTATGCTATACACATAAGTGTTATGCCTACATGTAGGTAGGTGTGCTTATGTCATGCAGTGCCCATGGAGCTCAGAAGAGGGTGTTGGACTTCCTGAAACTGGAGTTATGGACGGTTGTTGGGTGCTGGGAACTGAACCCACGTCTTCCACAAGAGCAGTCAGTGCCCTTAACCTCTGAGCCACCTCTCCAGTTTATTAATCTTTTGTAAAAGAATTCTTTTTAAAGAAGGTAACTAGTTTAAGTTGAATAAATGAAGACTTGACTTTAGTGGGGTTTTTTGTTTATTTGTTTGTTTGGTCTTTTTGAGATGGGATCTCCCTGTACCTCCAGCTGTCCTGGAACTCACTCTGTAGACCAGGCTGGCCTTGAACTCACAGAGATCTGCCTGCCTCTGCCTCCCAAGTGCTAGGATTAAAGGCATGCGCCACCACGCCTGGCTGACTTTGGTGTTTTTTTTTTTTTTTACTGACATTTGTATAAGCTTTTTTCCATGCCATTGTTGTCCTTAACATGATGATGTTTAGCTGTTTCAAGCTGGTGCCAGAAGCATGCAGAGTGCTTGCTAGCTGGAAGAAGTTGCTTGAAAGCCTGCCACAGTTTAAGATTCCAGGCCTCTTCTTTACTATTGAGTAAAAATCAAAGGAGCTGAAATTCAAACTCAAAGGTGTTGAGACCTTCTGCTGTTTATCCCAGGACACTTTACCCTTCTGCCCCTTCACTGTTGACCTTGGCTCTTAGCACCTTTTTGTTTCACTGGTGAAGAACACTATTTCTGCTATGTTTGGAACTCAGCAAAGGCACCCCTTCCCCCTCCCTGCTTTGTTATAAATTAAACAAGGTCAGTGACTAGCATGACTCAGAGACTGTCTGGAAATGGTCCTTACCTTGAGCAGACTGAACAGATCCTTTCCCTTCTCTTTCAGTAATGTTCTCTGTTGGACAATACTCTTATTATTAATAGGTGTACTTCTAGAGATGAAATTAGAAAACATTTTCCTTTGTGTCATTTTTATTTGAATTATTTGTATTTGTTTCTATGAAAACAAATTTTGTACTGAAGATAGGCATATAATTTAAACAGAACAAAGAAGCTAAAATAAAATATTATTAGATACCTGAAAAAATAATTGAATAGAAGCTCTCTTCTTTATCCCAGGGGACCCAGACCCTCTTTGGCATATCTTTATTCGTTCTCTGTTGGGGCTGAGACTCCTTGGACTTTCAGTCTCTGCTTTTTTCATTCTTTTCTTTCCTTTCACCGCTTTCTTAATCTCAGTGGGTTTAACCAGTACTTCAAGGTTGCAGCTCAAAAGCAAAACCAAACCACAGCAGCAACAAAAACCAAGGAACAGAGGTTAAGAGGACTTGTTCTTCCTGAGTTCCTCACTGGATCCTAGTACCCCATGTCTGGTGGCTCACAACTACTCCAGGCCTGTGGGGATGCCCTTTTCTGACCTCTCTGGGCACCTGCACTCCCAAGCACAAACCCCAGAACACAGTCACACACACATGAACAGAATTAAAGATAACAGTTAAAAAAGAAATACCCCCAAAGCACCACTGTCTCTAGTCCACTTATTCTGGTGTGTTTGCTAAGCTCTTACCTATTTTTTATGTCTTTATTAGTGGCAGTTCTGTCCTCGTGACACTGATGTGTCATGAGGTAGCATGCTGTGTATTTTTATATGTTTTTCTGTCTTTACAACTTCATCAGCTGTGAGAGCATGTTAACATATTCTCACTGCCCTGCATGTAATTCTGTTTTATACCTGGCTTTTTTTTTTTTTACTTCTTGAAGCAGGGTCTCCCTGTATCCCTCACTGGCTGGCCTGGAACTTGCTATGTAGCCCAGGCTGGCTTCAATCTCATAGACATCTACCTGCCTCTGCCTCTTCCTCCCAAGTGCTAGGTTTAAAGGGGTGCTCTTCCAGGCCTAGCTAAGCTTTATTTTTATTCTCATTCACTCTTTTATTTTTGTATTTATTTTGAGATATGGTCAAGCCCAGTCTGTTCTGGATTTGACTGTGTAACCCAGGGCTATCTTAAGCTCACAACAATCCCTCTGCCTTACCTTCTTGAATCCTGGGATTACAGACACAAGTCCATACCTGGATAGACTTTACTCTTAAAGGAGTTGGCCAAACTGAGTATATATACCACGTGTGTGCACTGCCCATGGAGGCCAGAAAAGGTTGTCCAATCCTTTGACACTAGAGTTCTGGAGAGTTGTTAGCCACCATGTGAGTGCTGGGAACTGCTCTGGAAGAGCCAGTCTTCTTAATTGCTGAGCCATCTCTCCAGCCCCTACCTCCCAGAAGACTTAGTAACTATACTGTTTTCCTTGATAAAGGCCTGTTAATTTAAAAAAAAACTCAAATTTACATTTTTAACAATCCATAGTGCATAATACATGGTATTATAACCTGAAGAAATATGTAGAGGGGTGTGTGTGTGTGTGTGTGTGTCTGTGTCTGTGTCTGTGTATATTTGGGGGCAGGGTCTTGTGTACCCCAGAGTAGCCTTATACTTGCTGTATAACAAAGGATGGCCTTGAACTCTTAATCTTCTTGCCTCCACCTCATTCTGTAACTTTGATCCTGTGTGTCCTTTGTAGGAGTTCATTTAGGTTTATGTTGGTGTCTTATGGAGTGGCACATGCCTATAATCCTTACACAAGAGGATCAAGATCTGCCTCAGCTATGTAGCAAGTCAAGGCCAGCCTGGGCTATATAAGAACCTGTTTGAAGAGGGGGGAAAAAGGAAAAAAGGGAGCATACATTTTATAAAGTATAATGTTATTTATCATTGCTTTTTCAGTAGCCGTTCCTGAAACTACAAGTCAAGTTTAAAAATTACTTTTTCTGCTTTTACTCCTGTGAGAAATATTAAGGCCCCTTTAGAGAAATATATTAATGGCCCACAAGTGAGTACATGAGCTTATGGCTGTTTTTATTTGTTTTAAACCCTAGGAATTGAAGCCACTTTTTCTGAAGGAAGTTGGTAGTCACTTTGATGACTTTGTGACCAATCTCATAGAGAAATCTGCGTCCCTGGACAATGGTGGGTGTGCCCTCACCACATTCTCCATCCTTGAAGAGATGAAGAACAATCACAGAGCTAAGTGAGTATGGGCTATGTGTATTCTCCTCCCTCTCACTTCCCTCCCTCTTTCCCTCCCTCCATCTCCCCTTCCTTCTTTTTCCTTTGTATCTCCTCTGCATTTACCTTTTGCAGCACATAGTGACTCGGGCACCCTATTTTCATTCAGAAGCCTTGCTGAATTCTGAGACCTAGGGCAGCTCAGAGTTTTGCTTTCAGTACTTGGAAAACAAGCCCCATAGGGAACTCCTCCCATCTAGGTGTTCCCACTTTCATGCTTATTTCTGAATAAGTATGCAGAATTAACCACAGGGGATGGAAACCTTAAAAGGTGGATTTAGAAAATGAAATGAGCCATTCTAACAAATTTTTTCTTTTAAAAATGAAGATGTGTCTCAGAACACGTACATGCAATTTATTTTGGTTTACTGAAGAATACAGCCTGACCTGGGAGCACCCACATGGCTGCTAAGAACCATGTTTAGTGCTAGGTGTGGTGGCGCACACCTTTAATCCCAGCACTCGGGAGGCAGAGGCAGGTGGATCTCTGTGAGTTCAAGGCCAGCCTGGTCTACAGAGTGAGTTCCAGGACAGCTGGGGCTACAGGGAGACCCTGGCTCAAAAATTCAGTCTCTCTTTTTATTCATTCATTTATTATGCTATACACATAAGTGTTATTGCCTACATGTCGGTAGGTGTGCTTATGTCATGCAGTGCCCATGGAGCTCCGGGAAGAGGGTGTTGGACCTTCCTGAAACTGGAGTTATGGACTGTTGTTAGCTGCCATTTGTGTGTTGGGAACTGAACCCACGTCTTCCACAAGAGCAGTCATTCACTTAACCTCTGGAGCCACCTCTCCAAACGTTTATTAATCTTTTGTAAAAGAATTCTTTTTAAAGAAGGTAACTAGTTTAAGTTGAATAAATGAAGACTTGACTTTAGTGGGGTTTTTTGTTTATTTGTTTGGTTTGACTTTTTTTATGTCTTTTTGAGATGGGATCTCCCTGTACCTCCAGCTTGTCCTGAAACTTACTCTGTATACCCCGCGCTGGCCTTGAACTCACAGAGATCTGCCTGGCCTTCTGCCTCCCACGTGCTAGGTTAAAGGCATCGACACCACGCCTGGCGACTTGGTGTTTTTTTTTTTTTTACTGACATTGTATAAGCCTTTTTTCCATGCCTATTGTCCCTTAACATGATGCTGTTTAAGCTGTTTCAAGCTGGGCCAGAAGCATGTCAGAGTGCTGCTAGCTGGAAGAAAAACGAAGAAGTTGCTTGAAAGCCTGCCACAGTTTAAGATTCCAGGCCTCTTCTTTACTATTGAGTAAAAATCAAAGGAGCTGAAATTCAAACTCAAAGGTGTTGAGACCTTCTGCTGTTTACCCCTGGACACTTTACCCTTCTGCCCCTTCACTGTTGACCTTGGCTCTTAGCACCTTTTTGTTTCACTGGTGAAGAACACTATTTCTGCTATGTTTGGAACTCAGCAAAGGCACCCCTTCCCCCTCCCTGCTTTGTTATAAAAATTAAACAAGGTCAGTACTAGATGACTCCAGTAGACGTCTGGAAATGGTCCTACCCTGAGCAGACTTCTTGAACAGGATCCTTTCCTTCTATTTCAGTAATGTTCTTCTGTTTGGACCACTCTTATTATTAATAGGTGTACTTCTAGAGATGAAATTAGCAAACATTTTCCTTTGTTCATTTTTATTGAATTATTTGTATTGTTTCTATGAAAACAAATTTTGTACTGAAGATAGGCATATAATCTGAAACAGAACAAAGAAGCTAGAAGGCTAAAAATAAACTTTTTTTTTTATTATTAGATACCTGAAAAAAAAAACACAATGAAGAGCAGCTCTCTTCTTTATCCAAGGACCAAGAACTCTTCGGGATAATCTTTATTCGTTCTATGTTGGGCTGAGACTCATTGGACTTTCAGTCATGCTTTTTTTCCATTTCTTTTCTTTACTTTAACGCTTTCTTAATCTCAGTGGGTTTAACCAGTACTTCAAGGTTGCAGCTCAAAAGCAAAACCAAACAACAGCGCACCAAAAACCAAGGAACCGCGGTTAAGAGGACTTGTTCTAGCAGGGCGTGGTGGCGAACGCTCTTTAATCCTAGCCACTTGGGAGGCAGCGGCAGTGCGTATCTTTGTTGAATTCAAGGCCAGCCTGGTCTACCGGATTGACTTCAGGACAGCCGGGGCTAAAGAGAGACCCTTGTCCGACCAAAGGGACAAAAAAAAAAAAATAAAAAAAAAAGAGGACTTGTTCTTTCCTGAGGTTCCTCACTGGATCCTAGACCCATGTCTGGTGGCTCACAACTCTCCTTAACTCCACTTCCAAGAAATCCAACACCCTCCTCTGAACTCTGTGGGCACCTGCACTCCCAAGCACAAACCCCAGAACACAGTCACACACACATGAACAGAATTAAAGATAACAGTTAAAAAAGAAATACCCCCAAAGCACCACTGTCTCTAGTCCACTTATTCTGGTGTGTTTGCTAAGCTCTTACCTATTTTTTATGTCTTTATTAGTGGCAGTTCTGTCCTCGTGACACTGATGTGTCATGAGGTAGCATGCTGTGTATTTTTATATGTTTTTCTGTCTTTACAACTTCATCAGCTGTGAGAGCATGTTAACATATTCTCACTGCCCTGCATGTAATTCTGTTTTATACCTGGCTTTTTTTTTTTTTTTTGGTCTTTTTCGAGGACAGGGTCTCCTGAAGCCCCAGCTGTCCTGGAACTCACTTGTTACCACCAGGCTGGACCTTGAACTTACAAAGATCGCCTGCCTCTGCCTCCAAGTGCTAGGGATTTAAAAGGCTGCGCCACCACGCCCAGCTTTTTTTTTTTTTTTACTTCTTGAAGCAGGGTCTCCCTGTATCCCTCACTGGCTGGCCTGGAACTTGCTATGTAGCCCAGGCTGGCTTCAATCTCATAGACATCTACCTGCCTCTGCCTCTCCCTCCCAAGTGCTAGGTTTAAAGGGGTGCTCTGCCAGGCCTAGCTAAGCTTTATTTTTATTCTCATTCACTCTTTTATTTTTGTATTTATTTTGAGATATGGTCAAGCCCAGTCTGTTCTGGATTTGACTGTGTAACCCAGGGCTATCTTAAGCTCACAACAATCCCTCTGCCTTACCTTCTTGAATCCTGGGATTACAGACACCTGGATAGACTTTACTCTTAAAGGAGTTGGCCAAACTGAGTATATATACCACGTGTGTGCACTGCCCATGGAGGCCAGAAAAGGTTGTCCAATCCTTTGACACTAGAGTTCTGGAGAGTTGTTAGCTACCATGTGAGTGCTGGGAACTGCTCTGGAGAAGCCAGTCTTCTTAATTGCTGAGCCATCTCTCCAGCCCCTACCTCCCAGAAGACTTAGTAACTATACTGTTTTCCTTGATAAAGGCCTGTTAATTTAAAAAAAAACTCAAATTTACATTTTTAACAATCCATAGTGCATAATACATGGTATTATAACCTGAAGAAATATGTAGAGGGGTGTGTGTGTGTGTGTGTGTGTGTGTGTGTGTGTGTATGTCTGTGTCTGTGTCTGTGTATATTTGGGGGCAGGGTCTTGTGTACCCCAGAGTAGCCTTATACTTGCTGTATAACGAAGGATGGCCTTGAACTCTTAATCTTCTTGCCTCCACCTCATTCTGTAACTTTGATCCTGTGTGTCCTTTGTAGGAGTTCATTTAGGTTTATGTTGGTGTCTTATGGAGTGGCACATGCCTATAATCCTTACACAAGAGGATCAAGATCTGCCTCAGCTATGTAGCAAGTCAAGGCCAGCCTGGGCTATATAAGAACCTGTTTGAAGAGGTGGGAAAAAGGAAAAAAGGGAGCATACATTTTATAAAGTATAATGTTATTTATCATTGCTTTTTCAGTAGCCGTTCCTGAAACTACAAGTCAAGTTTAAAAATTACTTTTTCTGCTTTTACTCCTGTGAGAAATATTAAGGCCCCTTTAGAGAAATATATTAATGGCCCACAAGTGAGTACATGAGCTTATGGCTGTTTTTATTTGTTTTAAACCCTAGGAATTGAAGCCACTTTTTCTGAAGGAAGTTGGTAGTCACTTTGATGACTTTGTGACCAATCTCATAGAGAAATCTGCGTCCCTGGACAATGGTGGGTGTGCCCTCACCACATTCTCCATCCTTGAAGAGATGAAGAACAATCACAGAGCTAAGTGAGTATGGGCTATGTGTATTCTCCTCCCTCTCACTTCCCTCCCTCTTTCCCTCCCTCCATCTCCCCTTCCTTCTTTTTCCTTTGTATCTCCTCTGCATTTACCTTTTGCAGCACATAGTGACTCGGGCACCCTATTTTCATTCAGAAGCCTTGCTGAATTCTGAGACCTAGGGCAGCTCAGAGTTTTGCTTTCAGTACTTGGAAAACAAGCCCCATAGGGAACTCCTCCCATCTAGGTGTTCCCACTTTCATTCTTATTTCTGAATAAGTATGCAGAATTAACCACAGGGGATGGAAACCTTAAAAGGTGGATTTAGAAAATGAAATGAGCCATTCTAACAAATTTTTTCTTTTAAAAATGAAGATGTGTCTCAGAACACGTACATGCAATTTATTTTGGTTTACTGAAGAATACAGCCTGACCTGGGAGCACCCACATGGCTGCTAAGAACCATGTTTAGTGCTAGGTGTGGTGGCGCACACCTTTAATCCCAGCACTCGGGAGGCAGAGGCAGGTGGATCTCTGTGAGTTCAAGGCCAGCCTGGTCTACAGAGTGAGTTCCAGGACAGCTGGGGCTACAGGGAGACCCTGGCTCAAAAATACAAAAAAACATCACCACCCACCCCCCTCACCTTCCTCTCACTCGCGCCCTCCCCCGCTCTTCCCCATTCGCCCCCCTGTCTCCCCCTCTAGCACCCCACCCACCCGGTTGTTTACTATATCAACACGGCCATTGTCACGGTAAAAGAGGAACTGCAGCTATTTTAACCTCCGCAGGCCTGGGGTTACACTACGGCTAAGTTTAAGTTCCTTTGTTGATGACAGTAGCCAACTACAAATCCACCAAGTTAGAAACTTCAGATTAGGTTGCTTTCCTTTTAACACAGGAGTGACCTTCTAGATGATTTGTCCTAAATAAGCAGTTTTGCATCGAAAGTTAGTGTTTTAGCCTTATTTTTAAAAAGTATGTACAAACTTTCTAAATGACTTTTATTTAGTCTTTTTGAGACGGGATCTCTCCTGTAGCCCCAGCGGGCCTTGATTTGCTGTGTGACCAGGCTGCCCCAATTATAGATTTACCAGCCTCTGCCTCCCAAGTGCTGGGACAAAAGGCATGTCAAAATGGACCCAGCTTAGAAAGACCCAATCTTTCTTAAAACTCTTTAAATTGTTTCATAAGCACAATACTCTATATTACACACAATGTCTATTCCTACTTTCCTATGTATTTGGCTAACCACAAAACATGTATATGTATGTGAAATATGTGTATATCTCGGTCTTCTCATCAAAGTTAGGAAGCATGTATTGAACTTACAATCAAGTTTTGATAAATAGGGACATTAAAAAAAAAAGGCACATTTAAGCACTTAACATAATTTTTCACCAACCCCACTATTTCAAAGTTCCATAAATTGGAGGTAAATTAACAGCAATATTTCAATGAATACCTAAATAAGTAAATGACAAGCATCATTAAAGAAAAAATACACATCCAAAGTGCACCTTTAGCTTTCAGTTCATAATAAAGTCTCCATGGTGAATTCACACCATGTGCTTGTAAAGAGGTGAGGCAATCAGAGCTTGTTGTTTTTTGTTTTGTTTTGTTTTTTTTTGGTCTTTTCGAGCCAGGGTCTCCCGGTAGCCCCAGCTGCCATGGAACTCATCGGTAAACCAGGCTGGCCTTTGAACTCACAAAGATCCGCCTGCCTCTGCCTTCCCGAGTGCTAGGATTAAAGGCGGCGCCACCACACCTGGCTTTGTTTTCTAAGTAACTTTGAGGAAACTGTCAAGAATCTCACCCTCCGTGCCCTCCCCCAAAAAGTGGAAGGAAAAACATACATGTATATAGGAAGGTAGTGATTTCAAATTTCTCTCTAATTCTCTCTGGTTTACCTAATTGAAAGACTTCTCCTCTAGCTCTTTGGTAATCAATTCTCTAAAGCACAACCTAAAAGAATTTTCAGAAGATAGCTAGCTATTTTAATCTCTAATGCTTCCTGAGATCAATAAAAAACCAGAAGAAAGACAAGAAGGAACAAGAGATCATATACATATAAAACACTGCAACAAAACTCATGATTTACACAGATTTGGAAAAACACATTCAATATATATACAGACAGAGACTAGGAAGAGATTTTATCGGATGGCTTTTTCTTAAATGAAACTGATAATTAGCCAAAGTGAAAAATACTCACTCCAACAGAGACCGCCTTGCAATGAAAATCTTCCCTTGTTCTGGACGTGCTCTCAAATCTCTGGGAAGGGTAAAAAAATCAGAACAAAATCTAAGTAGTACTAGGAGTCTAGGAAACTACATCCTACCAATAAAAGAAAGCACCCACCATCTGCAAGACCTGCCCTTCACTCCCCCTCCTCCCCCTTCCATCTTGCTGGCTGAGCCCCACGTTGTGATCCCCTTTAAGAAGGGTCTGCTCTCGGGCCTGGAGAGATGGCCTGGCGGTTAGGAGCGGCCAACCGCTCTTCAAGAGGACCCGGGTTCGATCCCGCACCCACATGGCGCCGCAGAACCGTCTGAGACTCCAATTCCAGGAGAAACTCCAGTTCAGGGAATGGACACCCTCTTCTGACCTCCGCGGCATTCAGGCACGAAACGGGTGACACAGACTTGGCATGCAGACATGGCATTCAATACAACAGAACAGAAAAATAAAATTAAAAAAAAAATTTTTTTAAAAGGAAGGGTCTTGCTCTCAAGCAACGCTGGGACACCTCAGGCAGTAACGTGAACTAGCACATGTGTTTTTCTGGTTTCACCACCTTGACTTTTTTTTTTTTTTTTTTTTTTTTNAGTGTGCGCCACAACACCTGTGCTTGTTACTAATAACTGTTGAGAACACTGGTCTAAGAATCTCACCCTCCGTGCCCTCCCCCAAAAAGTGGAAGGAAAAACATACATGTATATAGGAAGGTAGTGATTTCAAATTTCTCTCTAATTCTCTCTGGTTTACCTAATTGAAAGACTTCTCCTCTAGCTCTTTGGTAATCAATTCTCTAAAGCACAACCTAAAAGAATTTTCAGAAGATAGCTAGCTATTTTAATCTCTAATGCTTCCTGAGATCAATAAAAAACCAGAAGAAAGACAAGAAGGAACAAGAGATCATATACATATAAAACACTGCAACAAAACTCATGATTTACACAGATTTGGAAAAACACATTCAATATATATACAGACAGAGACTAGGAAGAGATTTTATCGGATGGCTTTTTCTTAAATGAAACTGATAATTAGCCAAAGTGAAAAATACTCACTCCAACAGAGACCGCCTTGCAATGAAAATCTTCCCTTGTCTGGACGTGCTCTCAAAATCTCGGGAAGGGTAAAAAAATCAGAACAAAATCTAAGTAGTACTAGGAGTCTAGGAAACTACATCCTACCAATAAAAGAAAGCACCCACCATCTGCAAGACCTGCCCTTCACTCCCCCTCCTCCCTTCCATCTTGCTGGCTGAGCCCCACGTTTGTGATCCCCTTTAAGAAGGGTCTGCTCTCGGGCTGGAGAGATGGCCTGGCGGTTAGGAGCGGCCAACCGCTCTTACAGAGACCCCGGGTTCGATCCCCGCACCCACATGGCGGCCGCAGAACCGTCTGAGACTCCGAATTCCAGGAGAACTCGCAATTCCAGGGGAATGACACCCTCTTCTGACCTCCGCGGCAGCACGGACAACGGGTGCACAAGACTTGGCATGCAGACAGTGCATTCAATACACATACAGAAAGAAATAAAAATTAAAAAAAAATTTTTTTTTAAAAGAAGGGTCTTGCTCTCAAGCAACGCTGGGACACCTCAGGCAGTAACGAAGCTGGACACTCAGCAATCAGCTACGATGTTTTTTCTGGTTTCACCTTGATTTTTTTTTTTTTTTTTTTTGTATTTTTGAAGGCCAGGGTCTCCCTGTAGCCCCACTGCCTGGAACTCACTCTTGTAGACCAGGCTGGCCTTGAACTCACAGAGATACCACCTGCCTCTGCCTCCCGAGTGCTGGGATTAAAGGTGTGCGCCACCACACCTAGCACTAAACATGGTTCTTAGCAGCCATGTGGGTGCTCCCAGGTCAGGCTGTATTCTTCAGTAAACCAAAATAAATTTGCATGTACGTGTTCTGAGACACATCTTCATTTTTAAAAGAAAAAATTTGTTAGAATGGCTCATTTCATTTTCTAAATCCACCTTTTAAGGTTTCCATCCCCTGTGGTTAATTCTGCATACTTATTCAGAAATAAGCATGAAAGTGGGAACACCTAGATGGGAGGAGTTCCCTATGGGGCTTGTTTTCCAAGTACTGAAAGCAAAACTCTGAGCTGCCCTAGGTCTCAGAATTCAGCAAGGCTTCTGAATGAAAATAGGGTGCCCGAGTCACTATGTGCTGCAAAAGGTAAATGCAGAGGAGATACAAAGGAAAAAGAAAGAAGGGGGGGAGGGGGGGTGGAGGAAGGGGGGGACGGTGAGAGGGAGGAGAATACACATAGCCCATACTCACTTAGCTCTGTGATTGTTCTTCATCTCTTCCGAAAGTGGAAAAAAATGGCCGGGGAGACCTTTAATCCTAGCACTCGGGAGGCAGAGGCAGGCGGATCTTTGTGAGTTCAAGGCCAGCCTGGTCTACAGAGTGAGTTCCAGGACAGCTGGGGCTACAGGGAGACCCTGTCTCGAAAAGACCAAAAAAACAAAAACAAAAAACAACAAAGCTCTGATTGCCTCACCTCTTTACAAGCACATGGTGTGAATTCACCATGGAGACTTTATTATGAACTGAAAGCTAAAGGTGCACTTTGGATGTGTATTTTTTCTTTAATGATGCTTGTCATTTACTTATTTAGGTATTCATTGGAGGTAAATTACATCAATATTTCAATTTATGGAACTTTGAAATAGTGGGGTTGGTGAAAAATTATGTTAAGTGCTTAAATGTGCCTTTTTTTTTAAATGTACCATATTTATCAAAACTTGATTGTAAGTCAATACATGCTTCCTAACCTTGATGAGAAGACCAGAGATATACACATAGGTTCACATACATATACATGTTTTGTGGTTAGCCAAATACATAGGAAAGTAGGAATAGACATTGTGTGTAATATAGAGTATTGTGCTTATGAAACAATTTAAAGAGTTTTAAAAAGATTGGTCTTTCAAGCTGGGTCCATGGTGCATGCCTTTTGTCCCAGCACTTGGGAGGCAGAGGCTGGTAAATCTCTCATATTGGGACCAGCCTGGTCCACACAGCAAATTCAAGGCCAGCTGGGGCTACAGGGAGATCCCGTCTCAAAAAGACTAAATAAAAGTCATTTAGAAAGTTTGTACACTACTTTTTAAAAATAAGGCTAAAACACTAACTTTCGATGTAAAACTGCTTATTTAGGACAAATCATCTAGAAGGTCACTCCTGTGTTAAAAGGAAAGCAACCTAATCTGAAGTTTCTAACTTGGTGGATTGTAGTTGGCTACTGTCATCAACAAAGGAACTTAAACTTATGTCAGTTAGTTAAACCAGGCCTCTGGAAGGGTTTAAAATAGTTTCGGTTCCTTCTTTACAGTGAATGGCCTTTGTTTACATAGTAAACAACCGTTTCTGGTGGGGTTTCTAGATGTAGACAGTTTTTCTAAGTGTTTAATATCTGTTTTATTTTCTAGGAGTAAGTATTCTTTTTTGGAAAAAATAGATAAGAATCCATTATTTAAAAAAAATAAGCCAGGCGTGTTGGCCCACAGCTTTAATCCTAGAAACTTGGGAGGCAGAGGAAGGTGGATCTTTGTGAGTTCAAGTCCAGTCTGGTCTACAGAGTGAGTTCCAGGTCAGCTGGGGCTACAGGGAGACCCTGTCTCAAAAAGATTTTTTTTTTAAATCCATTATTTACCTTGGTGGTATTATTTAATTTCTGTGTATTTCAGATTTAGTATTATTATACATTTAATTTCTGTGTACTTCAGATTAGTATTATACATTTAATTTTTTGAAAGATATTTTTGAAGGGTGGATTAAGCATCTTGTAACTGCTTTAAAGAAGTGTCTGTTTTTAAATTCAGTGTAATTTGATTTGTTTGAATCACATCTACAGTGAGCTGTTTGAAGTGGACCACATCCGAACAATCTATCACATGTTCATTGCCCTTCTCATCCTCTTCATCCTCAGCACACTTGTAGTCGATTACATTGATGAAGGCAGGTAAGACAAGGGGGTAGTTGGCTAATTGATGCCTGAAAAGTTGACATTTTCCATTTGTTTAACAATTCTAAAACAGGGCTGGTGAGATGGCTCATTGGTTAAGAGCACTGACTGCTCTTGCAGAGGACCCGGGTTCCATTCCCAGGACCCACATGGCAGCTAATAGTTGTCCATAACTCCAGTTCCACAGGATCTAACACCCTATTCTGACCTCCACAGGCATGGCAGACACAGATGCACTTACACTCATAGACATAAAATAAAAGTAATAAAATAGATTTAAAAAAAATCCCAGATTCATCATGCAACTAGTGGTACTTAACACAGAAAGCCATAACTGGTCAAAATGTAATGAACAAGGACTGTAGAATATGTGTCCCTGGGTAGGACTCCTATATTAAACCTGGGCCATCCAGAGCTCAAAGACCATTGCAGAAGAAGGAATGGAAACACTGTAAGAGCCACAGGTGGTAGATGACTACAGGGTAACAGAGTTTTCCAGGTAATTGAGAACTTGCTCATATGAACTTACAACAATGGTGACAGCATGTACAAGACTCATACAAAATCAAACTCGACAAAAATGCACCATAGAACTGGGGAAATGGGTAAGAAGCCCCAGCCTCAGCTGAGGTGCTATTGACAGCTGATCACTGCTAGGTGAGGGGGAGTTGATCCTCCTAAGGGAGTGACACTACGTGGGTTGACCAGGCTCCAGTGGACGGACTGCAAGGGACATCCGGGAATACAAACTTGACTCAGAAGATCTTAATACATGACAGAATGAATGCAATCTGCTGGGGGTCCTATGAGGGGATGCAGATAGGGGAGGAGATCTAAATATGACAAGACATACTGTATGAAATGCACAAAAATTCAACAAAAAGGTTAAATAATCCTGAGCAGGAGCCAGAGAGATGGCTCAGTGGTTAAGAACAAAAGCTGCACTTGCACAAGAACAAGGTTTGGTTTCCAGCACCCACATGGCAGCCTACAAGTGTCCATAATTCCAATTCCAAGGGATCTGATACCCCCTTCTGGCCTCTGCACGTATTGCACACACAAGCGCACTTCCATACATGCAGGCAAAACATTCAGACACATTAAAAAAAAAATTCCAAAGCAGCTGACTTGATGATAATGAGTTTCTTCTCCCCTAAAAAGTATAATAGAGTAGCTGAAGAGATGGCTCTGTGGTTAAGAGCTTGAGTTCAAGTCCCATGACTCCATGGAGCTGGAGTTACAGGCAGCTGTGAGTCACCTGACATAGGTCCTGGGAACCAGACCTACACAGGTCCTTTGCAAAAGCAGCCCATGCTTTTAATGGCAGAGCCATCTCTCCAGCCCCAGGACGTTTCTTTTCAATATAAAAGTCAGTCGAAGGGACAGCAAGATAACTCAATGGTTGAGGATGCTTGTTGCCAGGCCTTATAACTTGAGTTAAATTCCTGGAGCCCACATGGTAGAAGCTAGAACCAATGCCCCTAGGTTGTCCTCTGACCTCCAGGCACAGGCTGTGGCTCTTGAACAAAGACCTTTGTCTTTCTTTTATTGAAACCATATATTCAGTATGATATAGAGAAGGAAAGTGTCTTATGGGGAATTTGCCCTTTCTGATCCCTACTGCTCTAGAACAGCACATACAAGCACAAATAGATGCTCCCAGTGTAATCCCACCTGTGGCTTGCAACACAAATGGAATAATTCTGGGAAGAAATATCTGCTGTATACACAGACCACACATTTGTATGTTGTTCTGGATTAAGCGCAAGGAAGGGTCATGAGGGATTAAGGCTGTGTATTTAGAAGCCTTAGTCATAGTAAGCTTATTTTACATTATAAGGAGCTAAAGTAGTGTTAAATGATCTCAAAACATAAGATTAATTTATTAAGTTGGGTGTGGTAGTGCATCCCTTTATTTTTTTTTTTTTTTATTTATTTCTGTATGCGCGTGAATGTACTGTCTGCATGCAAGTGTGTGCACCCATGTCGTGAAATGCCACGGAGGTCAGAAGAGGGTGTCGGATTCCCCTGGAACTGGAGTTCTCCTGGAATTGGAGTTTCAGACGGTTCTTGGCCGCCACGTGGGTGCTGGGGATCAAACCCGGGTCCTCTGCAAGAGCGGTAGGTGCTCTTAACAGCTAGGCCATCCCTCCAGCCCCAGTGCATCCCTTTAATGTCAGCACTTGGGAGGCAGAGGCAGGTTGATCTCTGAGTTTAAGGCTGACCTGGTATAGTGAGTTCCAGGGCAGCTGGGGCTACAGGGATCCCGTCTCCAAAAAGACCCCCCCGCCAAAAAAAAAAGAAAGACAGAAAAAAAATTAACTTATTGGCTAAATTATTCACACAAAAATGTAATTAAAAGTTAATAAATCTTTTTTTAAAATGAGTTGTAAAGCCTGGCTTGGTGGTGCACTCTGTCACCCCACCATGTGGGAGATGGAGACAGGAGGATCAGGGGTCAGTTTGGGCTACATGAGACTCCTTTTCCCATTGGAGGGGAAAAAAAGAGATATGATTTAAAATGAATATGACTAAGATTGTGTGCTTTCTTGAAAAAATACAATTGATATGTTATTAACATTAATTTAGGTTGAAATTTAGTATATTAATAGACTTTTGAACTATGCTTATTTCTGTCTGAAAATTTTTTTCTTTTATACATAGGTTGCCGTTAAATATTCCATCATGGAATAATTCAACATTTACAAATGTTAATATGAGAATCTAGTATTTCAGAAGTTCACAGCCCTACTGTCTTATGTCTAGAGGGACTGGGCATTCAGTGAGCTTGTTGAGGTATATTGTAAAGCAGAGGGTTAGAAACAGGTCTCTGTGTAGCAGAAGTATTGCATCCATATTAAAGTGTAAACATTTTGTTCTGTAAATTCAGTGCGGACTAAAGGTTCACTCGTCTATGCTCTGTCTCCCCAGGCTGGTGCTTGAATTCAATCTCCTGGCTTATGCTTTTGGCAAATTTCCTACTGTGATGTGGACATGGTGGGCCATGTTCCTGTCCACACTTTCAGTTCCCTATTTCCTGTTCCAGCATTGGGCCAATGGCTACAGCAAGAGTTCTCATCCACTGATCTATTCTCTCGTCCATGGCTTGTTTTTCGTAGTCTTTCAGCTTGGAATTCTAGGTTTTGTACCAACCTATGTCGTACTGGCGTACACTCTGCCACCTGCTTCCCGCTTTATCGTTATCCTTGAGCAGGTAAGGTTTTGATTGTTACTGGGAACATTGTTTTGCTTTGTTGAAATAATAATATTAAGAAGAAGAATAATCACTGAACACTGATACTGGTAAATCGGTGTTAGCGCTTGAATAAATTTCATAGGTGGCTCTTTATACCGTTATCAGTAGAACTGGAGTTTTTGTTTTCTTGGCCTTCTGACCCTCCCGCCTCCACCTCCCATGTGCCGGATTCCAAGCATTTACCACCAGGCCTGCCTTTTTAGAACTGAAGTGTTTAACTGGATCATCTCATCTTTTAAACTGATTCTACTTTGTTTATCTGGGTCTAATAAATTATATTGAATTATTCTGGCGAAAAAAAATCTAAATACTTTTTCAAAAACATCATTTAGATATTTTGAGTAATTAAATAGTCTACTTTTCCAGTGTTGAACTTAATATATTATCGTGCAACTATTCCAGCTGAAATAAGAAATGTATTTTAATTTGTTTATGCTATGCCTGGCAGAATTTTCTAACAACATTGTCTGCCTGTGACATTCTGTTTGACCAATGGAAAGGACCATTTAAGCAAACTTTCTTTGAACAGACTTAAATTTTATTTATTTATTTTATTTTATGTGTATAAGTGTTATGCCTACATGTATGAAAGTGCACTTGTGTCATGCAATGTTCATGGAGGACAGAAGAAGGCATTGGATCCCTTGGAACCGAAATTATGGACCGTTGTTATCTGTCCTGTGGGTGCTGGGATTCGAATCTGGGTCTTCCGCATGAGTTACCAGTGCTCTTAACCATTGAGCCATCTCTCCAGCCCCCAATTTCTTAATTTTTTAAATAAACCTGTTAGGTACAAAACAATTTGATTTATTATATGTCCTTTACATAATTCTTTCAGTTCATTTGTATTACCCATAAAGGTTAACTTGGGTTGATGTATGCAAAATTAAGTTAGTTTGTGTGAATATTATCTAGTGCTGTTCTGGAGTTGCTTATAAGAGACAAAGCAGTGATGGAGGAATAATCTCCCCTTTCTCTCCTTTGGCAGATTCGTTTGATAATGAAGGCGCATTCATTTGTCAGAGAGAATGTTCCTCGGGTACTGAATGCAGCCAAGGAGAAATCAAGTACGTAACTCTGCCCTAAAGGACCACCGCTGGCTTCTTTCACCCTCCCTTGGTGCTTACTGGGATGATACATTGCATTTGGTAGCAGGTTAAATCATAAGTCTGTGGGCTCCATATTGACTGGGAAGACATTATTTCCTGATGTCCTGTTTTGTCCTTTTATCCTTTTACAGTGTAAAAAAATTTATCCTGCCGGGCGTGGTGGCACACGTCTTTAATCCCAGCACTTGGGAGGCAGAGGCAGGTGGATCTCTGTGAGTTCAAAGCCAGCCTGGTCTGCATAGCAAGCTCCAGGCCAGCTGGGACTAAAGGAAGACCTTGTCTCAAAAAGACCAAAAAAAAAAATTATCCTTAGAGACGTCTGTAACTTAGCATTCATAGAATTTCAGTAGCCCTTCAGCTTCCGTCTACTCTGCAGATCGTTGCTTCCCACTCTAGAAGTTTTATTTCTGTCACAGTAATGGCTTAGAGAGATTGGAAATACATGGTTAATGCAAGAATAACAAGTTATTTGAGTAGATGAGGAAGAAACAACATGAGCTAAGAGGTCATGTTCTTGTTTCGTGCTTCCGGTTTGGGGCTCTCCTGGTTTGCTGGGAGTGATCAGGATCCTGTAATCTAATGCAGTTTCCTTTATTTAGGCGCAGTTCCAGTGCCCACAGTCAACCAGTACTTGTATTTCTTGTTTGCGCCTACCCTTATCTACCGTGACAGCTATCCCAGGTAACAGCACTGTGAGGTGGGACTGTGGGCACTGCAGGTGCTGCAAGGGAGGGGGATGGATAGGCAGGCCAGCTTGGCAGGACTGCAGAGAATGCAGAAATGAGTTCTTATTTTCCCTGTGCCACGAAAAGACTCAGGTGGTCATTCTAACAGCCTGATTCTAATTCATAAGAGTAATTCTTGATAGAATTATACAGTTTTGTATAGTTTTGATGCTATCTGAAAAATTGGGGAGGGGGTGTTGCTCTGGAGAGGTGGCTCAGTGCTTAAGAGCACTGGCTAATCTTCCAGAGGACCTGGGGTTGGTTCCTAGCACCCATGTGGTGGCCGATAACTAACTGTGCACAGCTTCAGTTTCAGGGACTCCAACGGCCTCTTGTCTCTGTGGGCACTGCAGGACATGGGTGCACCTACATGCAGGCAAAACCCTCATACACATTAAAAAATTAAAATTAATTAATTAAAAAGATTGAGGAGTATGTTAGAGGTCAAATCAAGGTGTCGTAGCATGCTAAGCAGTGTGTGCTTTCCCACTGTACTTCTAGCCCATAAAGGATATTCTGTGTAGAAAACACTGTTAAGTTATTTACTTAAGTTTAGTTGTTTATTTTAGGAAACTTGTTTTTCCCATTTTAGGACTCCCACTGTAAGATGGGGTTATGTTGCTATGCAGTTTTTACAGGTAACTTTTTTAAACTGCCTAAGGTATTCTTGACTGGTTAATTATATTTATTATAATTTATTCTATTTTTAAATGTTGATAAATTTATGTCAATGAGAGGTCAGGAATGTTTTCTGTTTGTCTATATCAAATACCTAGGAAGTATTATGTTTGGTTGTTATAGTAAGCATCTAGGTTAATGTCTCCCTCTTTGATATTTCTAGGTAAAGGTAGTTTATATGTAGGTGTGGTTTGAATTCTCCTAGTCCTCCCTCATTCTCAGAATCATAAATTTCAGAAATTCACATTTTACATTCTGTTTAAATCAAATATCCAGTCACAAAATGAGTTCTTTTGTTCTAGGGTTCATGCAATAGGAAATAGATGTTCTTAGATGATCTTGTAGAAATGGCATTTGGTCCACGTGAGACGTGTTTATAAACCCAGCATTCAGGAGGGTGAGGCAGGAGGATTTTGAGTTTGAGGCTACAGAGCAAGACATGGTATCAAACAAAAGTCATTTAGTAAAGAATTAGGAGAAGCTATAGTAGAAACTTGGCTTGAGTTTTTCTCTCTGAAGGTTGTAGCAGTTTTACATGGAATATGTATATAAACATTAGTTTAATGTTCAATATGTACTCCTTTGGGAAGAACACCACCCCCTGTATTTCCTTCCCAGGCCGTCATTATTTTCTTTGCTGTGTTACAGGTCTTTGGTTGCCTGTTTTATGTGTACTACATCTTTGAAAGGCTCTGTGCCCCACTGTTTCGGAATATCAAACAGGAACCCTTCAGTGCTCGTGTTCTGGTCCTGTGTGTTTTTAACTCCATCTTGCCAGGTAACATGGATACTTCTGAATTTGGCCAGGTCTGTGTTCCGAAGGAAAGCAGGAAGCTGCTGTCCACGAACACCGTCGCGCTCCCTGCTTTTTCCTAAAACCTCATTGCACGTCTTCCCGTCTCAGCCGCTTCCCCACCCATCTCAAAAGTGAAGTATCTTCTAGTTTCCCCTTTACTGAAGTTTTGCTTCTCTGACAATGAACAGTCCTTGTCTATGCTGTCTTTCTTTTCCCTATTCAGTTATCTGTAATCTCTCTCCTGATTTCACCAGACCAGAGAGATACTCTTTGTTAAAATCACTAGTGACCTCCTGATGCTAAACCTAGTGAACAGTTTAGCCCTTTCCCATGTGAACTCCATGAGGCACTGATGCCGTTGTCCACATTTTGAAGTCTCAGTTTGCCATCTTTCTGTTTTCCAGCCACACGTTGTCTCTTAGCTTCCTTCATTCCATGTACTCTTTCTAGTGTTACATGAGTGCCTACTGTGTGTCTGGTGCTGAGGCCTCAACAGTAAACGAGACCGACAGTCTTTGCCCCAGGGAGCTCCCTCTTTATAGGTTCCTTGGCTCACTCCTTTCATCTCCTTATTAAAACTTGGTAATGTGCTGTCGTCACCATGTCTTCCTTCTCTTTCTCCTAGTCATCCCTGTAACAGACATGTCTTCTCTTTGGTATCTTCCTCACTTTGCTGCAAACTCCTTGAGATTAAGGATTGTATTTTTTATTTATTTATTATTTTTTATGTATATGAGTGTACTGTCTGCATGTAGGTTGGTGCACCCGTGTCATGCAATGCCACAGAGGTCAGAAGAGGGCATTGGGTTCCCCTGGAACTGGAGTTAAAGATGGTTCTTAGCTGCCATGTGGATGCTGGGGACCGAACCCGGGTCCTCTGCAAGAGCAGTCGGAGCTCTTAACCACTAGGCCATCTCTCCAGCCCCAAAGGATTGTGTCTTAAACCCAGTCCCAGTCTATCATGTGTTGTCTGGCTCATAGCAGATGCTTTATAAATCTTCTTTGGAACAAACTAAGAAAATAAAATAGGTGCACATGTAAATGGATATTTTAGATTATTGCACAAGTGCTGTATACATAGAATAGTTTTACAGACTATTTCATATTGGAGATGACATTTAGAATTGGGCTTTGAAAAATGCATTGGTATTTCCCTGAAGAAAAGTTTTTGAAGTAGAAGGATGGATATAAAGGCCTAGAGCACTTTGGAATGGCAGAAGTCCTGCTGTGAATGTTTGCAACACTGGGGTACAGTTATTGGAGATAAATTTAAATCAGATATGTTAACCATGTGACTGATAATATTTGGGGCTGGATAATTATTTGTTTTGGGTGGTTCTCTTGTGCACTGTATTTAGTAGGATTTTGTACCTCGATCCCAGTGGCTTGACATCTATCTTTACAGTTGTGTCAACAAGATATAGCTCCTGAGTTGTTGACTCTCCCAGAGAGAAGGGAGGAGAGAGTGCAAAGTCTTTAAGCAGTTGGTTTAGAGGGATGTTTGAGGGCCATGTTTTAAAGGGTCTTGGGCACAAAGGTAAGCTATAATCAAGACATTTCTTTAAAACAGGCTGGGCCATCTGTTCCCTTTAAAACTACTTGGACGTTATTGCTTTAAAAAGTACACCGTATCATCTCTAGTCAAATGGAATAGCAATGTAGACTTTACAGAATTATCCCAGCCAAATAAATGGTGGTGTATTAGTGGCTTGGTATGTGACTGTTGGGAAAACCCTTCATGTTGTCCATCTTGTTTTTAGGAGTGCTGATGCTGTTCCTTTCTTTCTTTGCCTTTTTGCACTGCTGGCTCAACGCCTTTGCTGAGATGTTACGCTTTGGTGACAGGATGTTTTATAAGGTGATGTGTACTTGGTTTTTCTTTTCACACTCTGATATATATATATATATATACATATATATATATGTGTGTGTGTATATATATACACATATATGTATATATGTGTGTGTATATATACACACATATATGTATATATACATATATATACATATGTATATATATGTGTGTATATATATACATACACATATATACATATATTCATGCACATACATGTATAATTTATTAATGGGAGGGATGAACACACATGGCACAGTGTGTATGGAGGTCAGAGAACAGTTGTAGGATTTGTTTGTCTCCACCATGTGGATCCTGGGGCTCTGACTCAGATGGTCATCGGGCTCTGACTCGGTAGTCATCAGGCTGTTGACTCAGGTGGTTGTTGGGCTTGGTGGAAACGCCTTTAGCCACTCAACCATCTTGGCTCTCACATCCAATTTTATTGACTGATTGTTAATTTTACCAATTTTGAGTCTGAAATTCTCTGCAGATATAATTAATTAACATAGCCAGTTTATACTTGTCATTTCAGCACTCAGGAGACAGGCAGGAGAATTGCCATGAGTTTGAGGCCGTTCTAGGCTACATAGTGAGTTTCAGGTCAGCTTGGGCTACAGCAGAGTAGGACCCTATCTCAGTCTTCTGTAATATTCCTGAAGCCCTCACATTTTGTAGTTTTGGCAACATTCTAAGTCTACCATTCCTTTCTGAAAGACAGTAAGTGTGGGATACAGATTTTAGATCTTTGACTGTATTCATCTGATCTTAAAATTGGGAGCAAGAAGTTTTTATAAGGGACCTGAGACTTGGAGGTAGCCACTATCTCACTCCTTTTGTTCAAATGCTGGTCTTATGGTCCATCTTTCAGCTTCTTCCTGTTAGCACTGGTTCTCCCATTATGTTTAGCAGGGTGGGTGGGGGGATGTTTACAGATTGCTGTCCACACAAACTTTAGATTTAAAATGATTCTAAGGGGCTGGAGAGATAGCCTAGTGGTTAAGAGTGCCGACTGCTCTTACAGAGGACGCGAGCTCAATCCCCAGCACCCACATGGTGGCTGAAAACCGTCTTTAACTCCAGTTCCAGGGGAATCCGACGCCCTCTTCTGACCTCCGCGGCATTGCACGACATGGGTGCACCAACCTGCATGCAGACGCACCAACCTGCATGCAGACGCACCAACCTGCATGCAGACAATACATTCATACACATATGAAAATAAATAAAAAAATGAAAATAAATTTAAAAAGTAAAATAAATCATTCTAAATGTTCTGTATCTTCCATTATAACTGGTTTGATAACAAGAAAGAATGAAATTAGGACCTTAACCATATAGCTTTTAGAATAATATATTGAACCAAAATGCCTTTTAAGATTTCTGATATCAGGGTATGAACTTCCACTGTATTGTCTGGACTTTACATCATACATGGATGTTCTTTGGGACTGTTCAGGGGTTTTGTTGTGCATATGATTTTTATGCCTTTGTTTTTCCCTCAGGACTGGTGGAACTCAACTTCATACTCCAACTACTATAGGACATGGAATGTGGTGGTCCATGACTGGCTCTATTACTACGCTTACAAGGACCTCCTCTGGGTAAGCAGTAGCGCTTAGTGATGCAATTTAAGGAATGCCATTCTTTACCAGGAAGTGTTAGTATTGCACAAGCTCTAAGCAGCTGTGCTTAATTGCTTGTGAGAGGAAAGAGTGGTAGTTTCCTGTTTATTTTCTTCTATGACGTTTACATCTAAGAAGTCTTGTGCTTTAACCAGAAAACCAGTGTGTACAGCATTAGGACAGTTCCATGTTTGCTCTGGATTTTACTAACCTACAAAGTCAGAATTCTTGGATGTATGTGTTGCCTCGTTGAAGTGAGCCACCAACAGTGGCCCATTTGGAATCTCATTGTTCACAAATAATCTCCCTCTAGCTTTCCTTTCATTTGGCTTTGGTTGTTAAAAGTAGAGAAATATTTGTCTTTGGATTTACATCTCTCTAGCCAATCGTCCTTTTATGCACCACAAGCTTTGGAGCAGAATGTATTTGAAGCAATTAAATATAATCTGTGCCTTCCTGGTTAACACTGGTGTCTCATAAGCAATTTTCATTTTTAAGGCCATCATTTGTCTAAGTGACAGCATCTTATGGAGGAAATGGCAATGCATTTGAGTGTGAGTTCGCCCATTTATAAGTGAAGTTCCACAGAGGAATGAGGCAAATCACTTCTTAGTCTTAGCTTTGGAGAGAATGCCTGTCTTACTTACTGAATTGTTTCCCCATAATGATTGACATTTGAGACAGGTATGGTCCTGTAAGCACTTGGAAGGTGGAAAGTTCAAGACTAGCCTGGGATACATGAAGCCCTGTCTCAGAAAACAAAAATAAGGCTGGAGAGATGGCTCAGTGGGTTTGAACACTTGTGAAAACATGAGGCATCTGAGTTCAAATCCCCAGAACTCATTTAAAAAGTCAGGCATTATGGCAAGTGCCCATAACTCCCACACTTCGGGAGGCAGAGACAGGAGGATCCCTGAGGCTTGCTGGCCCCCACCCAGGTTACAGTGACAGACCCTGTCTCAAGGGAACAAGGTGGGAAGTATAGAGTAGGACACCTAACGTCCTCCTCTGGCTTCCACGTTGTATGCACTACATACACATGCACCATGTTCACACATACACAAGCATGTACATATACTACATACACATGAACCATGTTCACACATACACAAGCATGTACATACACTACATACACATGAACCATGTTCACACATACACATGCACATTAAAAGTAAAAATGGTTCTGGAGAGATGATGGATCAGTGGTTAAGAGCACTGACTGCTCTTGCAGAGGACCTGGGTTCAATTCCCAGCACCCTCGTGGCAGCTAAGAACTGTCTTTAAGCTGGGTGTGGTGGTACTTGCCTTTAATCCTAGCACTTGGGAGGCAGAGGCAGGCAGATCTCTGTGAGTTCAAGGCCAGCCTGGTCTACAGAGTGTGTTCCAGGCCAGCTGGGGCTGTAGGGAAACCCTGTCTCAAAAAAAAAAAAAAAAAAAAAGATAATACAAAACAAAGCAGTTTGATGTGGTTTTTTTTTTTACATATGAAAGCTTTTCAATTATAATTTTACAAATATGATCAGCTAATTTAATTAAAAATAGATATTTTTGCACTGGGGACTGTGGTGCATGCCTAGAATCCCAGGTACCTGGGAGACTGAGGTTGGAGTCTGTGCTGGACAGCGTTAGTGACAACTTGACACACCTGGGCTGAGGGAGCCTCAACTGGGGAATTGGCTCCATTGGATTGGCCTGTGGCCACATCTGTGGAGTATTGTCCGATTGTCGAGCAGTGTGGGAGGGCCCAGCCCACAACGAGTAGTGCCACCCTGGGCAGGTTGTTGTGTACCATATAAGAAGGCAGGCTCGGCATGAGCCAGGGGAGCAAGCCAGTAAACAGCACTCCTCCATGGCCTGTGCTTCAGCTCCTGCCTCCAGGTTCCTGCCCTGAGTTCCTGCCTTGGGCCTCCTAAGTGATGAACTGTGACCCAGGAGATGTGAGCTGAATAAACCCTTTCCTCCTCAAGCTGGTGTCCGTCAGAGTGTTTTGTCACAGCAATGGAAGACAAATTAGAACAAGGACCATTGTTTGAGGTCATCCTGAGGAATATATAAGACCCTGTGTTAAGCAACAAAACAAAACAAAATTGATAGCTTTGAAAATATCCCCTTACCTTTCAAGGCCAGCCTGGTCTACAGAGCGAGTTCCAGGACAGCTGGGGCTACAGGGAGACCCTATCTCTAAAAGACCCCCCTGCCAAAAAAAGAAAATATCCCTTTATCTTTGAACATAAATATTTGGAATAATGCCTTTTAGTAAGTAGATGTTTGCCAGGCGTGGTACTGCATGACTTTAATGCCAGCACTTGGGAGACAGAGGCTGGCAGATTGCTGTGAGATTGAGGCCAGCCTGATGAGTTCCAGGACAGCTGTGGCTACAGGGAGACCCTGCCTCAAAAAGACGACCCCCCCAAAAAAAAAGTTTATGAGTTTCCATGGTAGTTACATTTGTACCAATGACAAAATACCTGGCAGAACATAAGAGAGGCAGGGTAGGGTGTGGCTCAGGCTTTGGAAGCTTTGTACCCATGATTGTTTAGCTCCATGTTTTGGGGCCCACTGCAAGGCAAAAATTTGACTAAAAGACTGTTCATGTCACTGGTCACAGGAGAGGGGAGAAAGGCAGCGTGAGAGGGAGACCCCAATGGGTCAGAGACAGGGTACTGTTAAGTGCCACTCACAGTCACCCACTTCCCCAGCCAGGATCTACTGTGTAAAATTTCTAGAACTGCCCCCAAATAGTGCCACCAGCTGGAAACCAAGCCTCCAACACATGGGCCTTTACAGAGGACACTTCATATCCAAACTTGAGCATTGGGCATGGTTTATGGCATTATTTTATTGGGAGTAGGCTTGGAAAGTCAAATATAAACAGGTACATGTGGTAATTATGTCTCATACAGTTCATGCTTACCAAATTAAGAAAATATTCTTTGATAATTCTCTTTGTACTTTAGTTTTTCTCAAAGAGGTTCAAGCCTGCTGCCATGTTGGCCGTCTTTGCTCTGTCAGCCGTGGTGCATGAATACGCCCTGGCCGTCTGCTTGAGCTATTTCTATCCAGTGCTTTTCGTGCTCTTCATGTTCTTTGGAAGTAAGTGTCTTGGTCTGCTGTGGGCTGCGGGCTGTGAGAGAGAAATAGACAGGGAAGAAACTGAAGTCAACGTAGAACAGCAAGACTCTGAATTATGCAGTTGTGTCTACAGGTGTTTAGACACTGAAGGGAGGACGTGAGTCAGGTGACCTCTTGAGGACCATTCATAAATGCTGTCAGTGTGCCCTCCTGAGAACTGGACCATTTTTTAATGTGAGGAATAGATTAATAATCCCATGAAATGTATTTTCACTTGTTCTGAACACAGTTGATTTCCTCCCAATTAGTGTTACATACACTTCAATACTTAAGCTTCATTTTCAAGTGTAGAACCAGTGACCAGGATAAAATAAATTCAAATGGCTGGTGCTCACTGTGATGATTAAATTTGTTAAAAATTAGTTACTTTTTATGTATTTGAATGCTTTGCATGCATGTATGTGTGTACGCCTTATACATGCAAACCCATGAAACCCAGAAGAGGGTGATGGATCCTCTGGAACTGGAGTTAAGAACGGTTGTTAGCTGCTCTGTGGGTATTGGGAACCTAACATGGGTCCTCTGCAAGAGCAGCCAGTGACCTTAACTGCTGAGCCATCTCTCCGGCCGTCACTGTGATTATTAAATAACATCAGCATATGTCTGAACGCTCTCATCTTCTGGCATGTTATATTTTGATAACTGTATTTTGTTCTCTTTCTAACATCAGTGGCTTTTAACTTCATTGTCAACGATAGTCGGAAGAGGCCAATTTGGAACATTATGGTGTGGGCTTCCCTCTTCTTGGGCCAAGGAGTCATTCTGTGCTTTTATTCTCAAGAATGGTATGCCCGTCAGCACTGCCCGCTGAAGAATGTGAGTTACCAGGCCTGCTTGGGTGCTACCCCCTAATGTAAGGGGGTGGGCAGTGTTAAGAAGGTAGTGGAGAATGTGATGACCTTATTAAAAGGAGGGAAGTAGGAATGAATGCATTAGTTCTTTCTCCAGTCTTGACTGCTACCCCCGAAAGTCTTCATTTCTTTGGTTCTTCATTGAACTCTCCCCCAGGTCTTTGTTTCTCTTTTTCTTTTTATATTTCTTCTTTACCTCCCTCTGGTTTTTTTCCTGTCTCCTGAAAATGCAGGCATTCATCAGGCTTTTCCCAGTGCCATGTATGTCCGTCCACTGACCATGGATATTTCTACTTCTCCCCACTCTCCCAAAGTAACCACCTCTTCTAAGATGCCAATGCCAAGCAGAACTACTGAGCCCAGGGTTTGCGTTTCCCTGGATTTTTTTTTAAACCTTTTTATTCTTTTTGTAATTACATTCAGGTTTTGTTTATTCTTAGAAGGTTCCTCCCCCCCCCAGGGGTGTTTGTGATTGTTTTGTTTTATTAATCTATAGATGGATAAGTCCAAAATGTATGTAGAGGATGGCAGGGTGGGGCTTCCCTCTTGATACAGCTGCCTGGGTATGTCTTCTAGGCACCTGTACCTGAAGCTACCCCTAGTTGGAGCCTTTCCGTCCTTCTGTCTCTGTATGTCTTTTGTCTACTCTCCTTCCTTCCTTCCTTCCTTCCTTCCTTCCTGTAGGTTCCTTCTGTGCGTTTATTTAGCGACTCTTGACCCTGCACTCTGTCCTTGGTCATGCTGCCCTGGGTTCATCGGTTCCATGTGTCAGATTTTATTCTCCTTCTGAAATCCAACCTGTATGCTATATCTTCCATTATCTTCCATGAAAGTTTTTCAAATTCTTGCCTCTCGTCTTTCCTGTTTTGAACTTTCATTGTACATTATCCACTCCTTGAACTACTTTACTGTTTTATAACCTTGTATTATGGTTGTTTGCATAGGTGTTTTATTGTCCTAACCCTACCGCTATTTAAATTTCAGGCTTAATTGTTCTTCCATTGTTTTTCCCATTGTAGCCTACATTTCTGGATTATGTCCGACCACGTTCCTGGACTTGTCGTTACGTGTTTTAGCAACCTGGACTTTGCTTCCTTCTGCATCACAGAAGATCCAGTTATTTGTCTTGATTTGGAGCCAGCTGTTCCCAGCTGTTACTGCACACGTCTCTGTCGTGCTGTGTGGACCACTCTACCCTTTCCAGATGGCTCACTCCATTCCTTGCTTGACTGAAGCTGGGCTGTTGAAAGTTCACCTAATAGTTTTTTGTTTTCTTTCCTTTTTGGAAAGAGACTAGTAGCAGAGGCAATGGTGGATTTTTTTGCTGGGTCATCTCAGCTTAAACCTCGGGAATTTTATCTGCTTTTTTCCTTGATTCTGTCTATCCAGAGACTAAGTATGTTATCTTGGCCACTAAATTAGCCTACACCAAGATCATTACAGTAACTCTGGCTTAGGATTTTTTTCATGCTAATTACATATGCAATTGGGGGGAAATAAGTTTTTCTTTCTTTCTATTAGAAAGAGAAAAACTACCTGTTTTCCAAAGATGATCTTGTTGCGCATTCTGTTTGGAGTCTTCTGTTGCAGTTTGGTTTGGTTTTGCTGTGGTACTGGGCTGGATCCAGAGCCCGGCTCGGTGGCACTGTGCTGCTATTGAGCTACACCTCCAGCCCCTATGCTGTATTTTTCCCAAAGTTCAGGTCTCAGTTTTTCATTCTCTGTATAATGTAAGTTATAATTTCTGTGAAACAGCCAGCTGCCTTTCAGTTTGAATTCAGTAATATATATTCAGGGGATCAGAAGTGACAAGGGAAAAAGACAGAAAAACAAAACATTTCCTTCTGAAACTTCAAAAGTCATTTAAAAAAAAAATTTTCTGAGCCGGTCATATGTTTTAATTATTCTATCATAGAACTTATATGGAAGATTTTTGTTGTTGTTGTTTTGTTTTGTTGTGTGTTTTTAGAGGCAGAGTCTTGCTGTGTAGCCCAGGCTGGCCATGAACTCCCATTTGTAGCCTAGCTGGCCTTGAACCACCCCTGATCTTTTTATCCTTGCCTCCCAAGTGCCAGGAATACAGGAATGTATCACCATGCCTGATAAGACTTTTTTAACTTTAAGGTTATGACTTCTTTGAAGTTACTTAGAAGTATACTTTGGTAAAATTACTTAATTGTCTAAAAATATTGACTTTCTTTATTAATCACTCTGCTAATACTAAAATGATCTTTAAGGATCCAGAAGCTGGCTTCTGGAGCATCTGTTTAATCATTATACTTTTAACAGTATATTTTTAGATGAAATAAATTACTATGTGATCATTTCTAAGGACATGTACTCTATTATGTGTCATCTCCAAGTTATAAGATGCTGTTCCTAAGCTGGCATGCTGCCCAGGGATTGGCGTGCTTGTGTGCATGGGGTATGATGTGTAGAAAGTTTGTAAAGATTGTGAGTTGGAACAGATATCAGAGAACATTGTAGTTCAACCTTCTGCCCAAAGAAGTGAGACTTCTGAGCTGTTCAGATGCTGATTGTTGCATGGCACAGCATCTCAAGAGACTTCTTGGTGTTCTGACAACTGTCCATACAGTTTTGGGAAGTCTTTTCAAAATTATTTTAAAATTATTTTGAGTCTCACAGGTCACAGTAGAGTTTATTAATAATCACCCATAATCTGGAACCTGCTTAGTCGTCTCTCTTACTCACTTTATCTTTTATCTAGATGAGTTGCTGTTTTCAAACATCAGATCCAACTTCAAGCAGATAAAGCGTTTATTTTTCCCTCTTTCCAAGAAGTAATGCTCTGCATGGCAGTATTGTCAAAGAACTTTAACCTCTCAGCAAGCCTGCTGTGCTAAATTCTGTAAACTTCTTAAAAATTAAGAGAGTCATTCACTAGAACATATAACTACATTTATTATTTTTTTTTACTTTATTTATTTTGTGTGTATGAATGTACTGTCTGCATGTAGGTTTGTGCACCCATGTCGTGCAATGCCGCAGAGGTCAGAAGAGGGCGTCAGATTCCCCTGGAACTGGAGTTCTCCTGGAATTGGAGTTACGGATGGTTCTCAGCCGCCATGTGGGTGCTGGGGATCAAACCCGGGTCCTCTGCAAGAGCAGTCGGGGCTCTTAACCGCTAGGCCATCTCTCCAGCCTATAATTACACTTAAAATGTAATGAGGGAGCTGAGTGGTCTGAGACTTGATTATGCTAAGCCAATATTTTGGTTTTTTTTATTTTAATTTTTTAATTTTTTTTAATTTTTTTTTTAATTTTTATTTATTTCGGTATGTGTATGAATGTACTGTCTGCATGCAGGTGTGTGCACCCGTGTCGTGCAATGCCGCGGAGGTCAGAAGAGGGTGTCGGATTCCCCTGGAACTGGAGTTCTCCTGGAATTGGAGTTTCAGATGGTTCTCAGCCGCCATGTGGGTGCTGGGGATCGAACCTGGGTCCTCTGTAAGAGCGCTCGGCGCTCTTAACCGCTAGGCCATCTCTCCAGCCCCGCTAAGCCAATATTTTGAAGCAGGACAATGAGATGCTTCGTTTCTGTGAAGAAGCTACATATACATTCTCATGAGAGGCCTGGGTTCATAGCAGTTCTCTTGTTATATTTGTTGTTGAGAGACCTGGATTCATAGCAGTTCTCTGTTACATTTGTCGGGTTTGTCAAGGCCACTCTTTCTGAGTCAGGGTCTTGCTTTGCAGCACTGTCTGGCTGGGAACTCACGATCCTCCTGCCTCAACCTCCCCAGTGCTGGGATTATAACCATGTCTACCACACCAGGGAAGGCCTTTGATTGGGGGGGGGGGGTTGCCCAAGATTTTAAGTGATAATCAGCAATGTGTGCAGGACCACCAACGCTTAGCGGTTAAGAGTGCTGACTGCTCTTGCAGAGGACCCGGGTTCCATCCCCAGCACCCACATGGCGGCTGAGAACTGTCTTTGACTCCAGTCCCAGGGGAATCTCAAAGCCCTCTTCTGACCTCCATGGCATTGCATGACACGGGTATGCAGACAATACATTCATACACATAAAAAAATAATTTTTTTAAAAAGAAAACTTACATATAAAACAAACCATAACCCTTAAATGGCAGATGACTACATTTTGTGAATGAAAGAAGAGTAGACTGACAACTTCTATCACATCATGATCTGCTTTTTAGCAGCACTCTACAAGCTACCAGCTCTGTTCTTTTTTTTTTTTTTTTTTTTCCAGCTCTGTTCTTTAAAAAGAACTTTTCCCAAATGTCTTTCAAGAAAGTTCGTTTATCTTTCCCTGTTTTACTAATAGGGTGAAAATTAGTTTGTTACAGAATACTTTTTAATCTTCAAAGTAATGAATTTAGTACTTCAGTAAGAAGTATTGTCAGCCATAGCCATGATTTTTGATGACTGTACAAGAAAAGGATGTATACGGCATTTACAATACTTCACTTTCTGTTTAGACCTCTAACTTGGTCTTTTATTACCTCTGTGTTGGGTAAATTGTTGGATGCCATTTATTCGACATCTGTGACTGGGAGGGACACAAATTTAGTTTTGTTGGTGTCGGATTAATATACCGAAACTGTCAGAGTAATATTGCTTGCCTCACATTAGAATATGTAGGCTGCTTTTAACCTGTCAGTAATGACAGCATTTGGAAGCCAAGGGATTTAGGGGAATGTTTGATCTTTCTATTTGTCGGGTAAAAGTTGGTGATACTGGCGGGTTAAGAAAGTGTAAGAGCGAGCTAGAGAGATGGCTCAGCAGGGAACAGTCCATGCTGCCTCCATCCAACCCAAGTTCAGTTCTCAGCACCCAGTGAGCAGCGCTGAGCCACCTGTAGCTTCAGATCCAGGGGAATCCAGTGCCCTCTTCTGGGCTCCAAGGGCACCCACACACGTGGCATTTGGCCACATAAGTAAAAGTATAAACAAAATTCTTTTTAAAAAGAAAGTATAATGTATAAATAATCTATTTGCAAACAGATTGTTATAGAACTAATTCATTTAGTGTATGCAACCTGTTTAGTAGTTTTAAAATTATTCTAAATGAATACAATCTTACAGACTTTATATACAACAGGTCATGGTATGTTTGAAAATTACTCACTTGGTAATACATAACATAAAAAGACAGAATTAAGCCAGGCATGGTGGTGCATGCCTTTAATCCCAACACTTGGGAGGCAGAGGCAGGCGGGTTCTGTGAGTTTAAGGCCAGCCTGGTCTACGTAGTGAGTTTCAAGGAAGCTGGGACTAAAGCGAGACCCTGTCTCAAGGAATTTATAAAATGCCAAGAGATATCATGTAGAGAACAAAAAGTCTTTGTTTTACGTGGGTACAAGATTCTGAGGCAAATTCAGTTATTTTGGGTAAGGGAAACAAAAATGACGCTAAGTTAACACAGCTGTAGTAACAAGATTCCTGATAAACTGAAGCAGGTCAAACGTTAGCTGTGGCATCATTTTAAAAGTGAATTGTGGGCATTCCTCCCTTGGGGCCCCTCCCACTCTCTGGAGTTCTTTCTCTCCCAGCACCACATGAACTGGGCATGATGGTACATGTGTATAATCTTACCCCAGAGGAGGATCAGAAGTTCTAGGTTATTCCAACTTCAGTTGGATTTGGAGGTCAGCCTGGGCTACATGAAGTCCTACCTCTTAAAAAAATATTGTTACACCACATAAAAAGTATACTATACCTACTTGGGGGGTTATTCTTAATTGATAACCTTGGTTCTCTCCAGCAGTGAAGTGAATGTAGCCTGGGCCTTTTGGTTAGGACACCCCAGTACTTAGTAGAAGCGTGACCTGGGGCAGAGTTTTCCCCATCTGTGCAGTAGGGCTGATGACGTGATGACCATCTCATGGGATTGCTGTGAAGCACTAGCCCTGGCAGACTTCTGCACAGCTTGATCATTTTCTTTCTCTCCATAAATTCAAAACCTAAATCCTGATTGTTATCTTTTAAAAAATGTGAATGCTTCAAATGCTATACGTTCCCAGGAATTACTACTATGTTCCCACTATTCTAAACAGCCCTGGTAAGTCTGCTTGCTCCGTGATTCCACTTACCGTCTTGGTTTTGTCCGTGTCTGTTTTGTAGCTCCGCCTCCTGAGTGCTGGAATGGCAGGTGGGAGATGCCACACCTGCCTTACCTTGTCATTTTAAACAAGCTTGTCACAGACATTCACTCTTTGCAAAATCACTTGGCGTTTTATGTCCTTTAACGGTAGAGTAAGGTGGCAGGCTTCTAGAAAGTATTGCTGCCATTACCTAGGTATTTACATTAAGTATTTAGAGCTAGTGTGTACATTTGATAGCCAAGTCCTGAAATTTGTAGAGCGGAAGGGAGCTAATGAAGACTTTTCACTGTAAAGAATGCTTTTTAGTCTTATAAAGCAGAGTAAATTTTTTTTTCCAGTAATGGGTATTAAACCTCTAGGGTCTTGTCCATGCTAGGCAAATACTCTACCACGGAGTCAGCCCCAGCCCTAGAATAGATTCCTTAATGGAAGATAGCTCATAACTTTTGTTCATAAAATTTGAATGTCTTGTGCAATAATAAAAATAATCTTGTGCAATAATTTCCTGTAATATAATTTATATAATACCATGCATAGCTACATACACTGGCAAATATCTCTGGCAGTGTATGGCTGTGAAATGGAAGGAACTAGAAGAAAGGTTTTGAGGAAAACAGTACATGTTATTAATGACACTTATGTAAAGATGTGGTTAATTTTTAACATCATTAAAGTTTCTACCAGGTACTCAAGTGTTCAGACACTTTGTTGAAATAAAATGCTGCATATAAACCTGCTTTACATAGAAGATTAAATATAGCTAGATGTTGAAACAAAGAGATTTGAATCCTCCTCCACCCTCAGTTTAATAGCTTAGAGGTCAACAGACTAACAATAAGCTTTAGGATGGTAGGAGACCTTTCTAATCTATTGTGCCCTAAATCCTTAGTGAAAATTTTTTCTCCCATATAATACAGACTTTCGGACAGCTAATTTAGAATTCAGAAAACAAGTTTTCTTTGTAATCTAAAACTGCTCCATAGACGACGTTTCCTAATTCTCAAGCTTATTGACAGCCTTCATAGCTTCCACATGGCCACCCCAGTGGAGGGCTGTGCTGACCTTCAAATAGTAGATGCTGCATCTACTATTTGAAGGTCAGCACAGAAAAGGTAGCCATACTTTGTTTTAAATACTGTTGAAACAGTCCACACACCCAGTCACTAGAGATACAGTTTGAATTCTCATGTGTCAGTGTGCCAATTTGGGGTGTGGAAACCCTAGCCAGGTCCCTGCCACCTGGAACCATGCAGCCGTTTCCTGTGTCTTCACACCCCCCATAATGTGTTCTGGGAGCAGAGGGCAGTCACAAAAGTTCAAGTTGCTTCTAGAGATTGTTTTTAATAGTAGTTTTTTTTTTGGGGGGTGGGGGTATTGTCTTACAGTTTCTGTTACCTCCTGCCCTGCAGATTTTTGTCTGGTCACTGATGTGATTAGTTTGTCGAATATGTATTAGCATTTGTCTAAAATTTTCTTAAATTTTACATTCATGTACAGAATGGTAATATTTGAAGAATGTGATAAATATATTTACAAAAAAGTCTCTTGTGTGTGGTTTGTTTTTTTTTTTTTTTTTTTTTTTTTTTTGGAGGGAGGCTATCCCTGTAGGGCCCCAGGCCTGGAACTCATACTGTAGACCAGGGCTTGGTCCTTCCACCTCACAGAGATCTACCTGCTTCTGTCTCTGCCTCTGGAGTGCTGGATTAAAAGGCACCATGATGCCCAGTCAAGAAACATTTTTTATTTATTATTTTCTTGGTCTTTCCAGGGACAGGGGTCTCCCCTGTAGCCAGGCCTGTCCTGGCACTCACTCTGTACAACCAGGTGGCTTGGAACTCACAAAGATCTGCCTGCCTCTTGCCTCCCCAAGTGCTAGGATTAAAGGCATGCCGCACCATGCCCTGCAAGGAAAGAAACTATTTTTAAAACTATTGGTTATATATATTAATTTACTACTTTTAAAGATGAAGGCACATTTGCATACTAATGTATGGTTGCTCATTTTCACAAGGAGCGTGAAATCTGATGGAATGTTTAATATTGCAGGATGTAGAACATCTTCAATATTTTTTTACAATTGATGCTTTGATTTTATATCAATGATGCTGAGAACACAGCTTTGATAAGCTAGGAAGTTCAAAGTGGCAGAAGTGTGTTTGGGGGCCATTTCAGAAATTGTTGGAAATTCTATATATCTCAAGCCAAAAACTTTTTTTTTTTTTTTGCGTTTGCATATCTCTTGTAGACAAGTGGCTCTAATCTCATTGTTTAGTCATGGATGGCCTGGAAACTCTGTTCTCTGCCTCTGCCTCTTCAAGTGCTTGGTGCATTGTCTGTAGTTGCTGCTACATTCTTGCCATTGTAATGATTTATTTTGATTTTTTTTATTTCATCGCATTTTTTTTTCTAACAGTTTTTAGAATCAATATTCTAACCATACAATTCAAAGATTTACTAATTATTTCATACTGAGGAATTATATAAGGAAACATTAAATGTTAAAGACCAAGTTGGTCTAAATTCAGTATGTAGCAGAGGATGACCCTGAACTCCTGCCTCTGCCTCTGCCTCTCAAGTGCTGGGATTGCAGTGTAGTCTGCTACATTCTGCCATTTTAAGTTTTAGGTGTTTATTTTTTTTAGTGAAATTCAAGCTCAGCCAACTCTAACAGTTTTTGAATCCAATATTCTAACCCATACAATTCAAAGGATTTACTAATTATTTCATACTGAGGAATTATATAAGGAAACATTAAATGTTAAAAAATTAAGTCACTATTTTCTGTAGTTAAACCACTATATTTCTATAAGTACTGAACACAGTACGGTAAAAGCACTGCAGTTCGTAATATAGTCTATCTGAGCTGAGGTGTTTCAGGCAAGATTTTTGGTGTCATGGCCCGACATATGTGCAGTGCAATGTGCGCGTGTGTGTTCAGAACTAAACCTGCAGTGGATTTACGTGAAACGCTGAATTAACACATTTAATTTTTGGTCGTTGCATGGTCAGAAACCTTTGTTGCCAATTTTTTTGCAACCCTCCACGTTCATTTATATTACAAGGGATCTCAATGCACAATTGAAAGAAGCTGGGCTATAGGAAACTCAAACATGATTTCCTTAAGAAGGGAAATCAGCATCCCAGACTCAGGATTAAGCATGTTAGCATGGTCTGGCACTCAGAGCAGAGGCAGACAGGATATCAGAGTTCAAGGTTAGCGCTGGTTATCATAAGGAGTTCTCGGCCAGCTAGGGTGACGTAGTGGGAACTCTGTCAAAATGAAAAAAGACCAAAAAAAAAAAAAAGCAAAAAGGAAGCCAGTCATGGTTTGGGCCCACATTGCTTTAATTCTACGCCACTTGGAGGGAGGCAGTAGGCAGGCCAATCTCTGTGGTTCAAGCCCAGCCTGTTTCTACAGAGCAGAGCTCCAGGACAGCTGGAACTAAAGGGAGACCCTGTCTCAAAAATACAAAAAAAAAAAAAAAAAAAGGGAAAGAGGGAGGGAGAACAATTTCTTGTGTATTCAATATAAACGTATTTCGTGTTCACAAGTGCCTTTCAGCCTAGTTCAGACAGCTTAATAACCTGACAATAGCCAGAAGAGAAGGGGGATAACAAAACTTTCCTACCCAAGCTAGTGGAAGGAGCCACCTTACAGATTACAAAGAAATAAACGGGGCCTGGTTGTAAATTTGCAATGATGCTGACTCTACCCTCTATTGTGGTATTCCCTTTTTTTTGGGGGGGGGGAGTGACAGGGTTTCTGTAGCCCAGGCCTCAACCCCTAAATACTGGGATTACTGCTATGTGCCACTAACTGGACCTGTTTGACCTTAGACTTCCAGTTTTCACAACTGTGAGAAGTAAATGTTCTTTATAAATTATCCATCTCTGCTATAGCAGAACAATTGGACTAGGTTATGGTGTCTCCAGTTATCTACTGACAGTAGGAATATAGTATCATAGGTATTTGACATTGCTACATTCTTCTGACAGCCCCATTGAAGCAACAGGCAATATGGACCCTCTGTGGCCTAACTCTTACCACCCATTTCTGCAGTCCAAGTAGGGAGTTCATTCAGAAAATTAAACCCAGCCATTCATTGCTATGTAGGGCAAGCCAAAGCACCAAAATTTTCATTTTAAACAAACTTAGTCAAATTTAGGATCCTGTTGTTTTAGGTACAGAAATTGCATTTGAGCCAGGCGTGGTGGCTCACGCCTTTAATCCTAGCACTTGGGAGGCAGAGGCAGGCGGATCTTTGTGAGTTCAAGGCCAGCCTGGTCTACAGAGTGAGTTCCAGGACAGCTGGGGCTACAGGGACATCCTGTCTTGAAAACACCAAAAAAAAGAAATTGCATTTGGATCCAGATTAAGTCTGTGCATCTGATTTATAAAGCTGACATACCAGTTTGTAAAGCTAACATGAGAAAGTGCTTGTGGCATGAGGTTGGCATGGTTGCTCGTTTTGCTTTGTGTACGAGTCCAACATGCTGTACAGAAAGGGAATTATTCTCAGAGCATTGTGTGCCACGTACTGTGCTATTCTGAAGAGATGTGTGAGCAAGACTAACGCTGTTTCTTTCTGTAGGCACATTATGTGACTTGAGTAAAGACATGAAACTAGACAGTTTGAGCTGGAGAGACAGCTCAGTGATAAAGCTCTTGACCAGTACACTCAAAGCCCTGCAGTTGTTCCTGATTACTGTAAAGTGCAAGGACACACATGCACACATGCACACACACCATCACCAACAACTAGATAGTCCGAGGCATTTCAGTTTTACGCAGAAGCAACACTAGAAGCTACTCTTCCCCTGGGAAGTGTATGAAAGAATAGTCAGGGACAGATTCCCTAGATACTCAAAAATATCTCTTCTGCCTGGGCATTGTGCTGCAGGCCTTTAATCCCAGCACACAGGAGGCAGAGGCAGGCAGATCTCCATGAGATTGAGGTCAGCCTGGTCTACACAGTGAGTTCCAGGCCAGCTGTGGCTACAGACCCTGTCTCAAAAAGAGCCCCCCTCCCCCCAAAGAAAAATCTCTTCTGAACAGTTCCTAACTAAGCCAGGTGTGGTGGTGAAGTGGGAGGATGTGTCATCAAGTTGTGGCTCACCCTTAAAACTACTGAAGGAAGCCTGTGGAAGACCCTCTTAGATCTGAAACTGTACTGCCCAGATCTGATCCTTAGAAAACAGCCGCAGTTCATCCAGATCAAAGGTATAGTGATACAAGAGGCAATTAAGCTGAAGGGACAGGATCCAAATGAAGGGTGATTTTTCAGAAGCTCTACAGGTCCAGACAGTACAACTACAGACCGACGAGAGTCTTCTCACCAGCCTTTCTTCGGTAGCAGGTGGATGCAGGGATTCCCCCCAGTTGTTATTTGGCATTGCATCTCTGCCTTAAGAAGAACTGGCCCCAGGGGCTGGGGAGGTGGCTCAGCCGTTAAGAGCACTAACTGCTCTTGCAGAGGACCCAGGTTCAATTCCCAGCTCCCACATGGCCGCTAAGAACTTTTTTTTTTTCCAGGCAGAGGCACATGGAGCTCTGTGAGTTAAAGGCCAGCCTGGTCTACAAAGTGAGTTCCAGGACAGCTGGGGCTACAGGGAGACCCTGTCTCGAAAAGACCAAAAAAAAAATAATAATAATAAAAAAATAATAAATTTTAAAAATTTTTTTAAAAAGGAAAAAAAAAAAAACTGGTCCCAGTAGGACAAGAATGAACTGATAGGGGATTTTTGTTTTGCCTTGAACGTGTATGTATGTGCATATGCCACCTGTGTCCAGGCCAGAAAAGGGCATTGCTCCTCTGGAGTTGAGTTACAGGTCATTAGGAATGGCAAGGTGTGGAATCTGGAAGCAACTCTGGTTCTCTGTAAGAAGCAGCAAGCACCCTTTCTTAACTGCTAGGCCACCTCTCCAGCTCCTTAAAGATAGACTTATTTATATTTTTTTTATATGTATGAGTATATTGCCTGCATGTGTGTAAGTGCACCTGTGTCTTACAAAGCGGGGTCAGAAGAAGGTGACAGATTCCCCTGGAACTGCAGTTACAGACAGTTCTTAGCCACCATATGGTAATGGGACTCGAACCCAGGTCCTCTGCAAGGGCAGACGGTGGAGGCATTCATCCAGCCCCCTATTTTTAAATGTTTATGTGATCCAATGATTTTTTTTTTTAACTTGGCTTTATTTCAGTGCACACTCCCTTACTTGCTGGGGGCGAGGAGGGCGGGGTACACCCTCCTTGCACTCTAACTGCACAGTCTGCAGCCAGAACAGGGACACTGTCCGATTCTGCTACGACGGCACAATTAAGTATTTTTTCTTCCTTATTGCTACTATGCAGTGACTAAAAATACACCAACTCTACTAGCGAGTGTAGGGACTGTTTTTTATACCCCCCCCCCGCCCCCTTTCCGGCGCCAGGGAAAGCAGCCCCTACCGCGGGGTCCTGCATTGCTATGACGACGCAGGGCGGTCCCGGATAGACCTGGAGGCTGAGGCCTGGCTGGAAACCCTACTTGCTTACCGGGTGTAGGTTTCTGAAAGAAAACCTTTGATAAAGGCGGTGGGAGCCCTGCCCCTCCAGCCGCCGAGCCTGGCCCTCCCTGCGGGCCCTGCGCCCACCACCCTCACCCCCCAGCCATGGCAGGTGATCCTGGGGAACACTCAGGGCTCCCATGCTAGGTGAATTCCGAACCCTCATCTGACCATGGCTCAAGGGGTCTCTATTGATTTGCTTTGTTTTGTCCCCAGGACTATGGGGCAGCCTGAAAGTCCCAGTAGGATTTTGATCTAAGTTAACTTTATGGAGTTGTACCCCGAGAGGGAGTGCTTATCATGTCTCTTCAGAAAGGACCCCGCACTTCTCTGAGTTCCTCCTCATCTGACAACAGAAGATCAAAATTACATCTAGTCAAGGAAGAAACAAAAGGTAAATAGCCATCGTAGCCATTGACACAATTTACAGTCCCTGTCCTCTCCCTCTCCTTACCTCACCCACCCCCGACATTCACCAAGTTAGAATCCTGTTTCATCCTTAAAAAAAAAAAAGTGGAAATAGGATAAAGAGACCATACAAGCAAGCATAGTACAACATCTGTATCAGTTGTAAGGATTTTTCTAAATTAGAATCATTAGAATTTTTATCTACATATAATGTACTAGAATAAAAAGTTCAAGGTCAGCCTGGTCTACAGAGCTAGTTCCAGGCCAGCTGGGACTAAAGGGAGACCCTGTCTCAAAAAGACCCCCCCCAAAAAAAATCAAACATAGTCATTACCTGTTAGGCTGACGCTTTTGTTAGTATTGACCTCAACTAATTTTTAAGGAGAGATTTTGCTGTCGTCCCACCTGCTAAGCAAGCTCTCTTACCACTAAGCTATAGACCCAGATCTTTTTTCACGTTTTTATGATTGGGGTGGGGGTGTCTCACTAACTTGTCCAGGCTGGCCTTGAACTTGCTCTGTAGCTCAGTCTAATTTTTTTTTCTGTTTCACGTTTTCATATCCTCCTTCCTCCCTCTCTCCCTCTCTAGACTAGATGATATTCAGTATTTTTTTTTTTTTTTTGGTCTTTTCGAGACAGGGTCTCTCTGTAGCCCCAGCTGTCCTGGAACTCACTCTGTAGACCAGGCTGGCCTTGAACTCACAAAGATCCACCTGCCTCTGCCTCCCAAGTGCTAGGATTAAAGGCTTGCGCCACCACGCCCAGCCCAATATTCAGTATTTTAAATATTATTTGTTGCTGTGCTTGCCCACTAGAAATACTGTCCTATAGAAGCATACATGAGATCGATGAGGTGGTCTAGACAGTCTGGGAAGCTCTATTTAAGGCTCCAGACACTATAGTAAGAGTTTTTCATTCCTATAACTTTTCTAGGACTTCCTGACATAAGGGAGAAAAAACCCATGATGGATAATCCCAAACCTCTTCCTGATGCCCTTCAGAATGAATCCATCCCGCAGGAAGTTCTTCTTTCTCTGAACTATGCAACCAATGCTGGTCCCTGTCCTGAAAACGTATTGCCTCCAAAGAAAACTAAAACCCCAATGGTATGTAATCACACATATAGAATGTTTGGGAGCATCATCTGTTTGGTACCCAGGTCATTAAGTGTTTGGTGACCATGAATTATAAATTTTCGATGGTACTGAGAAATTTAGTTTCAATTTTTAAAATGGATTTTATTTAATCTTATGTGTATGAGTGTTTTGCCTGCGTGAATGTAAGTGTATATGCGTGTCTGGTGCCCACAAAGGCCCAAAGAGGGCACAGGATCACCTGGAACTGGAGTTAGGGATGGTCGTTAGCTGCCATGTGGGTGCTGGGAACTGAACCTGCTCCTCTAGAAGTGCGAGCTCCACTGACCCATCTTTACAGCCCAGGATTCAGATTCTTTTTTTTTTTAATTTTTTTTATTATTATTTATCTTTGTATGTGTATGAATGTATTGTCTGCATGCAGGTCTGTGCACCCGTGTCGTGCAATGCCGCGGAGGTCAGAAGAGGGTCTTGGACTCCCCTGGAACTGGAGTTCTCCTGGAATTGGAGTTACAGACGGTTCTCGGCCGCCATGTGGGTGCTGGGGATCGAACCCGGGTCCTCTGCAAGAGCGTCGGTGCTCTTAACCTCTAGGCTATCTCTCCAGTCCCAGGATTCAGATTCTTAAACATTTATTATTAGTGCATGTGTGAGTTCAGGGATCCGTGTGTGGGGTCAGAGGGCAACTTCCGCCACTCCATTCTTTCCTTTCACTATGGCTTCTGGGGATGAAATGCAGCTCACCAGGTGGTAAGACACCTGCTGAGACACCTTACCAGCCAGAAGATTCACATCTTGCCAGGTATGGTGGTTGGTACCTGTAATCCCAGCACTTGGGAAGCTGAAGCAGGAATATTGCCAGGGGTTTGAGGCCAGCCTGAGCTAAATAATGAGTTCCAGGCCAGCCTGGACTACAGAGTGAGACCCGGTGTCAAAAAACAAAACCCAAAACATAACCAGAAACAAAGAAAAAAAATCCTTCAGCTTTTAGTTAATGGTAAATGTTTACCATTAACCTATTTTTATGTAAACTTACCAAAACTATTACTACTGATCTCAATATTTTAGTTTGTCTTTTTCCATGTTACAGAACAATTCTGTTCTTTCTATAAGGCATCCAAATGCCCTTGATGTAAATATTCAAATTAGTACTAGATTTTGTTTGACTACATCACCCTCTGCTGGACATTTGTGTGTTTTGCTTTTTCCCAGGGTACCCTTCCCTGAGTTCCAGACCATGTCTGGCAGCACCCTGTTCGAAGGAATAAACTCAAATACCTGATTGATCATCCTGTCTGCCTAACAGGAGCTAGAAGGTAAAAAAGGGAGAGTGGGACAGATGCTTGTAGATGGAATCATTCTCTCATTTTATGTGATAGCCTTGGGAGGGATAGGATTGCAAAAACTGTAGAATCATGGATTATGAAATTTGCAATCTCTGATAAATGAGCTACAATACGAAGGGACACGTGTGGTTCCTGTCAGTATAATGGCGATAGTTCTGGCTCTGTGTACTTTTGGTTGACTGAAAAAAATTTATGTTCCGCTCATATCACTATGTATGTAAAGGTCAGCGGACAGCTTAACTGAGTCAGTTTTCTCCTTCCACTGTAAGTTCCAGGGATTGAACCCGGTTGTTCAGGCTTGTTCAGTAAGTGCTTTTACCTACTGAGCCATCTTGCCTGCCCTGGAAAATCTTTTTTTTTTAATTTAAATCTTTATTTTTTTATGTATTTGTGTGTAAGTACGTGTGCCGCAGCACACCTGTGAAGCTCAGCAGACAACTCTGTGAAGTCAATTCTCTCCTACCAACTATATGTGGCTCCAGGAATTGAACTCAGGTTGTCAGGCTTGGTGGCAAGTACATTTATCTGCTGAGCCATCTCTCCAGCCCCCATGAATCTTTTTTGATAGACTTCTTCAACAGGGGAGCAAGGTGAGCCCTGTTTCAATGAAATCAGGATATTAGCACGTTGAGGAAGGGAAAGTAGATGGATGGCCTGCAAAATCAGCCAGTGTCCTCTGTAGCAATAGTGGAGTGGAAAGGAAAGTGCACACCCCAGGATGAGAAGGGACGGGGAGAAGGAATCAGGCCTAAGTCCACCTTAAAATTGGGTTGGAGGTCAGAGTTATCTGAAAATATAGTACAGTGACATGAGTGACGTGATGCTTTAGGGATAGTGGCCCGCAGGGGTGTAGAGGGCTTACTTGAGAGAGCTGGGAATCCACGTGCAAAGCAGGGGTGTGTGAATTGTGATTTGACCTTGGCAGGAAACAAGAGGACTCCCCACTCTGCTGAGGTGAGGGCAAGTGTAGAATTTATAAGCTGGGTGTGGTGGCGCATGCCTTTAATCCTAGCACTCAGGAGGCAGAGGCAGGCGGATCTTTGTGAGTTCAAGGCCAGCCTGGTCTACAGAGCNTTTTTTGATAGACTTCTTCAACAGGGGAGCAAGGTGAGCCCTGTTTCAATGAAATCAGGATATTAGCACGTTGAGGAAGGGAAAGTAGATGGATGGCCTGCAAAATCAGCCAGTGTCCTCTGTAGCAATAGTGGAGTGGAAAGGAAAGTGCACACCCCAGGATGAGAAGGGACGGGGAGAAGGAATCAGGCCTAAGTCCACCTTAAAATTGGGTTGGAGGTCAGAGTTATCTGAAAATATAGTACAGTGACATGAGTGACGTGATGCTTTAGGGATAGTGGCCCGCAGGGGTGTAGAGGGCTTACTTGAGAGAGCTGGGAATCCACGTGCAAAGCAGGGGTGTGTGAATTGTGATTTGACCTTGGCAGGAAACAAGAGGACTCCCCACTCTGCTGAGGTGAGGGCAAGTGTAGAATTTATAAGCTGGGTGTGGTGGCGCATGCCTTTAATCCTAGCACTCAGGAGGCAGAGGCAGGCGGATCTTTGTGAGTTCAAGGCCAGCCTGGTCTACAGAGCAAGTTCCAGGACAGGACAGCTGGGGCTACAGGGAGACCCTGTCTCGAAAAGACCAAAAAAAAAAAAAAGAATTTGCGTTAGCAGTAGATTCACATTGACGGCAAGGGATGGGAAGGGACACGTGTAGATGTTGAGGGTTTTGTTTTGTTTTGTTTTGTTTTGTTTTGTTTTGTTTTGGTCTTTTTGAGACAGGGTCTCCCTTTAGTCCCAGCTGGCCTGGAGCTTACTCTGTAGATCAGGGTGGCTTTGAACTCACGGAGATCCACCTGCCTCTGCCTCGTTACCTGAAAGCATTAGCAAATAGAGCCAGGGTGGGAGATGTGCAAACAGACTGGAGGAGGTAACAGCTATGTAAAGGTGAGGTTTGATGGTATCATCAAGGAAGAAGGTGTAGAGAAAAAGCAGTAGAGACGGGACACAACCTTGTGGAACATTTCTATTTAAAAGGAGGAGGGTAAAGAAAGTTCAAGAAAGAGCAGCTGGGGTTTAACAGAAGAAGCAGAAGTATCTAGAAACACAGGGAATTGCGGTAGGGGTATGGCTTCAAAAAGAGAGGAGGTCGATCCTGGAAAGCATTCTATGTAACAGTAGTGGAAGAAAACTCATTGCTAAGAGATTGTCTTGGTAGTGTGCAGTTCTCATCAGATTTCTGGAGGATGGTTTCAGAAGAGGGCTGTGGGCAAAAGTCAAATTGTAAGGTAATTTCAGGAAGTTCATTTAACAGAAAGAGATAGGTGATAGGCAGACTGATAGGTCATGAAGACATCACGGCATGGTCAAGGAAAGATTTTTAGACGTTATGGCTGATGGAATAAAATCCCGAGGTATAGAGAGACCACCGTGGAGTCAGGCACACCAGTGGATGGAATTACCATGGGGAAGAGAACTGATCTTTATCTGAGTCTGAAAGGGAGGAAGGAGTCCATGATGTGAGTGAGGCGTTTGTGCTGATGAAGAGGAAGCATGGGGGGGGGGGAGACTCCTCTCTAATGCCCCAGTCTTCTTATAAAATATGAGACGAAGAGCACAATTCTGCTCATGTTACGTGTCCACTTTACCCCCTAGTAGGTGATGTGTGGATTCTTCCAAAAATGTACCTTTAAATGTATTTTTTCCTTATTTCTTAGTGATATTTCTTTTCTGTATGATGTTAAATATATAAAAGGAACTCCGCAGGAGAGAAATCTGTGTCCCCTACCTGCAATTCAGTCCTTACCATCACCGTATGGGGGCGCCATTGTGCCTCATAAGGTAAAGTATTAGAGAAATAATCCTTTCCCTCTCTGCTTTTTAAAACATTTCTCTAAACCATGCAACAGTATCAGATTATAGCAACAACCTGCTGCGCTCAGCTGTCTTTAGAGTGCTTTCCAGTTATTTTTATTTTTATCATATTTAGAAAATATTTTTCTAAATGTCTGTGTATTGTCTGCATGTGTGTACGTGCACGGGTGACGTGCATTGCCTGAGGAGGTCAAATGATGTTTGGATCCCCTGGAACTGGAGTTTTGTGGGTGCTGGGCAGCACATCAGGTCCTCTGCAAGAGCAGTCAGTGCTCTTAACCATTGAGCCGTCTCTCCAGCCCCTGTTATTATCTTTTTAAGATTTTATTTTTTTATTTATTTTTCCTTTTTTATTTTTTTTAAGATTTTATTTTTATTTATGTGTATGGGTGGGGCTGCTGGTGCGTGTGTGTGTGTGTGTGTGTAAATGTCTCGTGAGGCTCTCAGAGGCCAGAAGAGGGTGTTGGATCCCCTGGAGCTGGGTGCACCAACCTACATGCAGACAGTACACTCATACACATAAAGAATAATAAATAAAAATAAAAAAAACTTTAAAAGTACAAAATCAGAAGAGACCAGAATTGGCTCCCCTCTCCCAGGGGAGATTCATATCGAAAGCTGTAGAATACTATCTTTTTGTTTTGAGACAGTTTTGAGAGATGACTCAGACCATCTCAAACTTGTCATGCTCCTACCTCAGCCTCCTTTATGACGAATTACAGACATTTACCCCTACACCCAGCTCAGTTGACTAAGTCTTACCTTTGGCATTTTGCTGTGTTGAATTTCAATTTTATACTGAATCACAAAAGAAAAAGGGCTGGGTAGAGTGGATTTATTACTGGCACTGAGGAGAGGCAGAGGCAGGCAGATCTGTGTGAGCTCCATGCCAGCCAGGGTTACATAGTGATACCCTGTCTCAAAACAAAAGAAAACCCCAGACAGACAAATAAAAATCAAGAAACAAAAGAAATAAAAAACTTAAAGGGATTTCTGAATATAGTTAGGTCTCTTTACCTTAGAGTTCTCCATACTATATATCATCAATGGCAGGTAGAAAATGCTTGAAAAAGAGTGCATCTGTTGGGCTTAGAAGTTAAGAGCGCTGACTGCTCTTGCAGAGGACACCGGTTCTATTCCCATCACCCACTGGATGGTGGCACACGCCTTTCATCCTAGCACTCAGGAGGCAGAGGCAGGCAGATCTCTGTGAGTTCAAGGCCAGCCTGGTCTACAGAATGACTTTCAGGCCAGCTGGGCCTATAGGGAGACCCTGTCTCGGAAAAAAAAAAAAAAGATTGCATTTGCACTAAACAAGGAGAGACTTTCTTGTTATTAGTCTGTAAATAATACACAGTTTCCTTGTATGAGTTGTTAGAGTAATCTAGAGTTGATACAGTATAATAAGAGATATGCATAAGTTGTACACACATCCCACACCATTTCAGGTAATAGACCTGAGTCCCTGGATTTTGGTATCTGTGGGGAATCCTAAAGTCAGTCCTCCTCAGATCCCAAGGAATGCTTGTACCAGAATAAAAATCTATTCTCTAATTCATGTTTATCCCTACAGTGTAATTCATGTTTATCCCTACAATGTGTGCCTGGATTACATTATTTTTTTCATTGCTATGACCCATATGACTAATATTGTTATTTATCTCATCAAAATCTCTCAACTTAAAGTTGATATTGATGGTCCACTCTTACAATCCCAGCTCTCAGGAGACAGAAGCAGCAAGGGAATCACCCAGAGTTCCAGGCCAGCCTGGTCTACATAGTGAGTTCCAGGCTAGCCAGAGCTACATAGTGAGATCCTGTAAAAACAAACAAACAACAACAAAAAAATGACCAACCAACCAACCAAAGAACCCAACAACATCACCCCCATCTCTCAACTTAATCGAAATTTAAATTATTTCCTTTTTTTCCATTTATTGTATTCTTCCATTTCTTTTCTTCATAAGCGTAAGACATTAACAGATACTTTGATCCCTGAGGAATTTCATATAGTGTCAAATACAGGAGTTTCTGGTTTGGAGTATTATGGTGAGTGAGTACTACAATATTTGTTGAATACCAGACATGAGCTATTTTCTCTTTCCCGCCCATAGAATAACCTGAGGACATCACACTCATCCTCTCAGTCCTCAGAAGGGAGTGTTTAGGCTTGGCTGCCCCAGCACAAATCAACGATTATACAAAAACAAAACTAATAGAAAAAGTTTAAAAGAGTTTTCATTTTCCCCTCCCTCCCTCCCTCCCTCCCTCCCTTCCTTCTTTTTCTCCCCCCACCCCTCCTCCTTTTTGTTTTCAGAGCACAGTGAACATAGATTTGTTAAGGAAAGGCCAGAAAGCTCTCTTGAGAGTCAGAGGCCTCCAAGGGAGGAAAACCAGAGTTTTAGTTTTCCTGATTGAATAGCTCTGTATCTTTTTCTGATGTTTAATTTTCAATATTAAAAACAAAAGGAACTTCGAGACTGGAGAGATGGCTAGGCAGTTAAAAGCACTTGCCAGACTTGAGAGGTCTGATATTCAGTTTCCAGCACCCACATGAAGGCTTACCATTGCCTGTAACTCCAGTTCCAGGGGATCTGATGTTCTCTTCTCTCCTCCGTGGGCACCTGTATACACATGGTACACGTACATACACACAGGCATTCACACATATACATAAAAAAAAATAAAAATAGGCTGGGCAAGGTGGCACATGCCTTTAACTCCAGTACTTGGAAGGCAGATGCAAGCAGATCTCTGTGAGTTTGAGACCAGCCTGGTTTATGTAGCAAGTTCCAGGCCAACCCCATGGCTACAAAGTGAAACCCTGTCTCAACCTCCCTCCCCAAATTAATTAATTAAAAACAAATCAATGTTTTAAAAAATGGAACTTTGAGCTTGGCTCAAGTACACACCTGTAATCTCACCACTGGGGAGGCCAAGGCAGGAAGATTCCAAGTTCAAGGCCAACTTGGGGTACACAGCAAGACCCTGCCAGTCTCAAGTGGTATCAAGCCGAAACCAACCAAGCAGTTACAATAGAACTTTATTCTGAACTCTTAACATGAAAGGGCCGTGACAGGGCAGACAGAGAAGTAGTTCACAACACCAGTCTCCAGGGCTTCGCCCCAGACTATAAACTACATATTTAGTTTTGGCTGACTTCTGTTTATGTAAATGCAAATGAGTCTTGCTTTCATTTTCTAAAGCAACAGTTGACTATTTCAGAGTTGTTTTCTTTCTCCTATTTCAGTACTGGAGATATATGCTAGTCAAGGGCTCTACCACTAAGCTGCATCCCAAGCCTACCTTTGCATCTTTAAAAATGCCAAAAACCACATTTGCTGTTCTTGGTTGGTTGGTTTTCTTGTTTCTTAAGTATTATTTATTATTTATTTATTTTATTTATTTGGGTGCGTGTGTGTGTGTGTGTGTGTGTGTGTGTGTACTTTAGAGGATAACTTTTGAGAATTGGTTCTTTTCTTCCACCGTGTGTGTGTGTGTGTGTGTGTGTGTGTATTGGTTCTTTTCTTCCACCGTGTGTGTGTGTGTGTGTGTGTGTGCACTTTAGAGGAAAACTTTTGAGACTTGGTTCTTTTCTTCCACCATGTGGGTCCCAGATATTGAACTTGGGTCATCAGGCTTGACGGCAAGAGCCTTCACCTGCTGAGCCATATTGCAGACCTTTAAAAACTTTAACAAAAAAATTTTTAGACAAAAGTCTTTAGCCCAGGGAGGTCTCGAACTCTGTGTAATGTCCTGAACTGATCCCCCCTCCTCTGGCTCCAAGTGCTGGGATTGCAGGCTTGTATCATTGGCTTGTGTCGTCACCCCTGGCTTTACTTTTTTCAGACAAATCAAGGATATCTTCATATTTTGACATATCAAGGAATGTAATTAAATTTCCTTTACTAAAAATGTATGAAATATGATCAGTGTCACTAAGTCTCTATATGTGGGTACCTGTGGGTATTTACAGATAAACTTGTACACACATGATGGAACGTTTATTGATTGGGTCCAACTCAATTCCGTGAGGTTTTAAGTTTGTCATGTTGTAATATATTCCATCTTCTCCCCAGGAATAAGTCAGGAACATTTTCTCTAGAGAACAGTAATTTCTATTAGTGGAGAATGACACTTAGAAACCAAGATTCTGGGTAATTGGTATGCTAATTGATAAGCAGGCCGGATATTGTCCTCCTTCCTTCCTTCTCTCCCTCTTCCCTCTCTCCTTCCCTTTCACCCCCTCCCACCTGCCCTTCCTCCCCCTTCCCACTTTCCCTCCACCCCCTTTCTCTCTCCTTCTCTCCTCCCTCCCTCCCTCCCTCTCTCTGCTCCAGAGCCTTGTGCATGCTAAGCACATGCTCTACCACTTAGCTTTATCCTTCAGCCCCAGAATATTTTCTTAAAGTAACATTTGGTTGTCTTTGTTTATTGTAGCAAATACACTACCCTCCTCACAGATAGCGAGAACAGGCTGTTGCTTTTCCCATCCATGTAAGTATGGTCTATTTTCAAAAGTGTTTCTTAGAAAGAATAATTATCTATGCATATATTCTTCGATATGTCATTAAACAAAACCGTGAAAGTTATATCAGAGACCCAAGACAATAATTGCCTGTAATCCCACCATTTAATTAGCTGTTTCATATGACTAATTACACATTCAAATATATACATAGCATATTATTTAAGTGCTACAAAGTGCCTTTGTTTTGTACTTTTAGCTGTTATGATTTCTCCACTTTGCTGTCTTTACTTTGTCCCTTCTTTTCTTACATTTTGAACTACCCAATGTTGAAGCTTGGTGTTTATCTCTCCACCCTTTCTCCATGTTCCTGCTATCCTACACAATGGTTATATAGCATCTTTGGAGGTAAAAATGATTTTTCTTTTAAGAAAAAAATCAGATGGTCCTTATGCCACCACTTGGCTTTTCTTTCCTCAGAAAGATGAGACTCTTTGTTTTTCTTTCAGATGCCGGCCGGGGCCCAAGTGTCCTTTTAACTCCTAACACTTTGGGTTTCCTTGACTTTTTTAGTAAAGCTCCCATCCCCAGGTGTGACTGCCTGGCACCAGGTGGCTGGGCTCCATATGTGTCTTCCTCCTCCTTTGGACAGCTGAGATTTATAGCTTGCCTGCCCTGAGGTTTTCCTTTTAAAATCTAATAAGACATTGTCCTTGAGTTTAAAAATATCAGACTATTTGCATTTTTTAAACTATATGACTATTATACCACTAGATCAATAGATAGGGTATAATCTTTTGCGTTTCCGTTTGTATTCCATGGTATATGTATTTCCTTACCTGGCTTATATTCTTTATGGCCTATTGTGATGTTAATTACTGATGTCTGTCACTTTAGTCTTTTAGGAAACCTAATAAAAGAGTAGAAGTGGTCCAGCTGAATGACGTGTTGGATGCAATGCTGGAGAGGGTCGGAGCAGAAAGTCAGGAATATGTAGGACCAACCAAGGTAACTGCATGGTCAGTGTAACCCCATGTAAAGAGCACGCACTCTGGAGACAGAATGTCTGCACTGGACTGTGACTCTGCCACCTGTTAGTTGAGTGACCTTGGAAAATCATTGAATGGACTTGTATCTCAACTTCCTAATTTGTTAATTAGAAGTAATAATAGTTCCTGACACAGAGGGTTGTTGTGAGATTAAATGTTATAATAAAGTGCTTAGAAGAGTGCCTGGCATGCGGCAAGCAGTACATAATTAATTGTTAGTATAGTTATGTGTTGCTTAATTAGGAGCATGTGTTCTGAGAGAGGAATCATTAGGTGACTTTGTCACTGTACAAACATAATGAGTATTTATATAAACTCAGACACACACACCTAGTTAGTACAGACTGCTACATGCTTAGGCCATGTAGGCTAGCCTATCACCACAGCAAGTAGCTAGCTGTACTGGACACCACAGACAGGTATAACACAATGGTAAGGATTTATGTATCCAAACATGGAAAGGGACAGTAGAAACCCTAGGTGGCAGGGATTTTCAGTTCCACTCTAACCTGACAGAGCTTGTCTTACATGTGGTCTGTTCCTGAATGGACTGTTGTTATGCAGAGCGTGACTACATTACAACTCTGTTTCATTAGACACAAGGCATCACTGATTGGCCTTATCGCTCAGCTTTATTTTTAACTGATACATAAAATTTTTATATATGTATGGACTACAATATGATATTTTGTCCACCACAATGTGTGGTGGTCAGATCAGAGTAATTGGCATATCTGGGACGGTGACAAAGTTGCCTAATGATGCCCGTCTCTGAACACATCCTCATTATTAAGCAGCACGTAACTATACTAACTATTAATGCTGTACTGTTTGCCAAATGTCAGGTACTCTTCTATGCACTTTATTATAACATTTACTCTCACAACAACCCTGTGTTGGAAGGAACTATTATTTTTCACTTCCTTGTATTGGTAGCATTTAAGGTCTCTACTGGATCCAGGCGTGGTGGCACACACCTTTAATCCTAGCACTCTGGAGGTAGAGGCAGGTGGATCTCTGTAAGTTCAAGGCCACCCTGGTCTACATAGTGAGTTCCAAGCCAGCTGGGACTAAAGGGAGACCCTGTCTTGAAAAGACCCTCCCAAAAAACTATTGGCTTCTTTTTTATTTTATTTTTAAATTTTATTTATTTTTTTATGTGTATGAATGTACTGTCTGCATGTAGGTTTGTGCACCTGATTCATGCAATGCTGCGGAGGTCAGAAGAGGGTGTCGGATTCCTCCGGAACTGGAGTTAAAGACGGTTCTCAGATGCCATGTGGGTGCTGGGGATCAAACCCGGGTCCTCTGCAAGAGCAGTCAGCTGCTCTTAACTGCTAGGCTATCTCTCTAGCCCTTTCTTTTTTATTTTTTGAGACAGTCTTATGGACCAAGGCTGGCCTGAACTCACAATGTATTGGAAGATGAGTCTGAACTTCTGAGAATGTCCTTGAACTTCTAATCTGGGTTTCAGGCATAGGTTTATGTGCTACTGAGGATTGAAACCAGGGCTTTGTAAACACTTAAAAACCGAGTCACATCCCTTGTCCTTCTATTGATTATTTTGAAATCTATAACTGGTCGTGGTGGCACATGCCTATAGTCTCAGCACTTGGGAGGCTGAGGCAGGAAGATCTGTAGTTCTAGTCCAGCGTGGGCTACATAGCAAGAACTTGTCTGAAAACAACAACAACAAAAACCCAAAAGAGGCCTAGTGAAGTGAGTCAGTGAGTAAAGGCACTTACTGCCAACCCTGATGACCTAGACTGGATCCCTAACATCCACATGAGAAATTCAACATCAGTACGGTAGTGTTCTCTAATAGAGCCCACGTTCAACCTTAGTAATTAATTCATCAGTTGTCCCTATAGTGGGTTTTAAAAGCTATTATTTCACCTCCAAGTCCTGACAAAAAAACTATTATCCCACTTCCGACCCTGTACAGTCTAGGATCTCAGGGTCCCATGGTGCTTTGAGTTGTTCCTTTTGACAACTTTAATCCCAAATTGTTCCTCAGCATTTCTTTGCTTTTCTTGCCCTCCACACTCTGAAGTACATAGGCTTGTTTTTCTATAGACTCCCCCTCAGTTTGGGTTTGTCTAACAAAGGACTCATTATTAGACTCAGGCTTCATATTGTTAGATGCAACATAGGAGCAATGTTGACATTTTCAGTGCATCACGTAACATCTAAAATAAGGTGGACTATGGTGTTTATTATTATGCCAATTATCATAATCAATGGAACAAACAGATTGATGCTTTTTTTTTGCATCTTTTTGAGACAGGGTCTCACTGTAGCCATAGCTGGCCTGGAACTCTCAATGGAGACCATGCTCCCAGAAATCCTCCTGCTTCTGCTTCCCAAGACCTGCACCACCACACCCATCTACAGACTGACTCTTAAATTAAAATTTTAAGAGTGGGCCAGAATTTGGAGGGCACTAGTTCCCACCTAGTTATCTATAGAACTGTCTGTCTCCAAGAACTATACAGACTGTTCTCTCTCGTCGCCTCAGCCTATGCCAATGGAGCTGTCTCTTTAACCCTGTTTCTCGGGCTGTGTCCCCCTCTCCCCTGCTCCTCCCCACTGCCCCATCAGGACACACCCATAATTTATTTAAAATGGTTCCTCCAGCTTCTTTGGGGAAATATATATTCAAGTTCCTCTCTACCCTTCATCTTCACAGACCATCCTGTCTTTTCATGGAGACACCTGCATCATCAGACCTAAAAGCAAGAGCACATTGGTTTTGCTGGGGTTAATTAAAAGTTGTTAGTCCAGATTATGTTCATTAATAAAAGTCATCCCCACAATGGAGTTTTAAATGTCAGCATCATTTTTGTAGATGTGTGCATGTGAATGAAATGTAATGAATTCACCAAGATGTTATTTAAGCTTTTTCACATTCAGCACATTTACATCTGAAAACCATTTTTCCTGACACACTGTGCTTTGTGCTGCTTATCTTAATTCTGCCAGATGCACAAGATGCTGCATTTGCTGAAGAAGGAGCAATTTTACAACACAGTATTCCATGAACTGATTCGACAGGTCACTGTGGACTGTGCAGACAGAGGAGAGCTGCTCTCCAAAATCAGGTTAGAACTGTTAGTGAAATGGTTTAGTGTCCTTTAAAAAAATGTAAATGATAGTTATTAATGCATATTAATTGCACAAGTTAATGAGATTCACTGTAATATTCCCATCTTTTGAATATGTTATATTTGAATTTGGTTCCTATCTACGTTTTTTTTTTTTTTTTTGGTCTTTTTGAGGCAGGGTCTCCCTTTAGGCCCAGCTGGCTTGGAGCTCACTCTGTAGACCAAGCTGGCCTTGAACTCACAGAGACCCCCCCTGCCTCTGCCTCCCGAGTGCTGGGATTAAAGGTGTGTGCCACCATGCCCCCGCTCATATCTACTTTTGATAAAGCTACAAAAAGACATCCCTCTACTGAGATTAAGGAGCTAAATTGCATTTTGATTATAATCTCTCTGTAGTAACATCTTCACCTTGGCATGAAATCTTGCTAAAACTCAGCCTTAGTTTTCTTATCCCTGAGTGAAAACAGTAGCTACTATGAAGGTTTCACTAATGTATCTGTTCATTCATAAACCAGTGGTGTTTGTTGAGTGTCTCCTGTGTCAAGCATTGAGATGATTCGTAGGAATGTGGTAAATTAAAATATTTATTAATTAAAATATTTATTATTTATGTGTGTATGTGTGCCTGCATGAGTTTATCTTCACCATGTGTGTGTAGGTGCTGGCAGAGGCCAGAAGAGGGCGTTGGGCCCTCCAGAACTGGAGTTACAAGTAGTTGTGAGCTGCCTGATGTGGATATTGGGAACAGAACCTCATCTTCTACAAGAGCCATCTCTCCATTCCCTAATTAATTAATTTTTGAGTCACAGTCTCATGTAGCTCAGGCTGGACTCAAACTTGCTACCTAGCCAAGGCTGGCCCAGAATTCCTGGGATTACAGCTGTGTCCCACCATGCCTGGCTATGGTCACGTTTAAATGAAAACATGGGACTGGTGAGGTAGCTCAGTGGGTAGAAGTGCTTGCCATGCACACCTGACAACCTGAAACACAGTGAAAGGAGAGAACTAATTTCCAGAAATTGTCCTGTTACTCCCATGTGTGTGTCATAGAACTACACACATATACAATAATAATGAAGAAAATTAAATAAAAAATGAGAACACAGAAATAGTGCTCAATAAATGTAATTACTGTTGCTGCTGATAGTAAATACTAGTGTCATTTTAATTATTTTTCTTATGATTGCTCCTTTCCAAAAAGCCAAAAGAGTAACATATCTGTACTTCACATGCTATGGAACTAGGGGGAAATTATCAGATGACCAGTTTTTTTCTTTTTTTTTTTTTGAGACAAGGTCTCACTATGTACCCTTGGCTGGCCTATAATTTTCTGTGTAGACCAGGCTGGCCTCAAACCCATAGATATCTGCCTGCCTCTTCCTCCCAAGTGCCAGAGCCTGTGGATGCTGGTTCACTGTTTCTTTTCCTAACATGAGCGCCTCTCTTGTATATTTTCTGCCCCTCCTTCTTCCCTTTTCCCACAAATGTCCATTTTGCTTTCTCACACAGAGAGAGGTACGTGCAAATGCTTGACCAGATCGCACGACAGATGATTGACTTCTATAAGGACTTGGTAACTCAGCGAATGATGGACCAGCACGTCTTAGAAGAACTATATAATTTCAAGAATGTTATTGAGGAATTGACCAGGTAAAAACTATGGCTGTCCCCTACTCAAAGCAAAAGCCAGAACCATGTCTGAAAAATACTTACTGAAAGAGGAATGGTTAAAGGCAAACCATCTGCATTAGTGTCTAGCAAGAGAACAGAAGGAATTAGATATTGTGGAGACAGAGGCAGAGAAATGGGCATATTTTAACAGAAAGCTAAGGCTCTGGCTATATTTGATAGAGAAGAACCTGTTGCTCTTCCTTCCAGGATACAGATTTATCTTAATCATATTTACAGAGCAGTGCGGTTGACTTGCTGCCTGCATCGGCCTCCAGTCACTTCTAGAAGATGCACCCGCCTTTCTTCGCCAGCCCCATTCCATTGCCAGACCTGGCAAGATGCCATCTGAACATGCACTAGATATTTTTATTTGGTTTACAAGGCAGAAAAACTAGGAAGGGAAATGCACATGGTAACTGAAAAGCTGCTCTGTATATAAATCTGATTTCCAGGCTAGAAACTTTCTGGAAGTTTCCAACTATAAGTCTGAAGTTTCTTTGCTTTATTTCAGGGAACTTTGTCTGGTTCAGGCACATGATAGGAAATTAATGAAGAAAGCAGAGAAAGTCCACAAGGATTTGGCAGAAGCTGTTTTAGAAGCTGAAAAGAATGTCAAGTGAGTTAAGTTTATAGCTTATGGAAGGGGCTGGGCATGGTGGCTTACACTTTTAATCCCAGTACTCTGGAGGCAGTGAGTATGAGGCCAGCCTGGTCTACATAGGGAATTCCAGGTCAGCCAGGGCTACATAGCGATACCCTATCTCAAAAACGGGGATGGTGTGGGGAAAAGCTTAATCACTTAACTTTCCTGGCTCTCCGTTGGTCCATATGTAAAATTTGGGTTATAATATTAAGATTATCATTAAGATTAAAAGTGATAATATAATAGAGCCCTCAGAAGGTCATCTGTAGGTTAGGGTCAGTAAATGAAGCCTTATGGGGACATGCCACAATCCTATTTTGACCTTGGCTGCTCTTGCACTATTATGGCACAGGTTATAGAGGCAGACAGAGTTATAACAGGAACAATATGTCACTGTTTGGCCCCTGAAATATGAAAAAATGAAGACTATAGTAAATTCACTAAATCTAATGTTGATAGTGTGAAATACTTTTATTCTCATTCTTTTTGGTAAAACTTTTAGTGTATGTGTGTCTGTGTCTGTGTATGTGTGTATAAGCCAGAGGTCAGCATCGAGGTTCTTTCTCTACTGCTCTTCTCCCTATTTTTCTGAGGCAATGCCTCTCATTTAGCTTGGAGCTCACTAGCTCCACAGGGTCCCATCAATTCCCCAGGATCCGCCTTTCTCAGCTCCCCTCCCCACAGTACTGGGGTTCCAGACATGCGCTGCTGCCCCCAGCTTTTGTGTCCGTTCTGAGGATCTGAATGCAAATCCTCATGTTTGGCTAGCAAGCACTTTCCCCACTGCGATGGTTCATCTGAGCTGTCAACTTGAGATCTAGAATCACCCGAGAGACGAGTCTCTGGGCATGCACATGAGGGAACTATTAGGTTAATAGAGGGGCAGCATGACCACGGTTAGGGGCACTTCTCCCTGATATGTGGGAGAAGGATTCAGTGAGCTGCACACAGGCATCCATCCCTTTCTGCTTCTTGAGCGTGGATGTGATGTGAACAGCTGTCTCAAGCTGCTGCTGTTGGGCCTTCTGCTCTGTGACGGACTGGAACCTCGAACTATGAGCCAGAGTCAACCCTTCACCTTACTTGCTTTTGTCAGGGTATTTTATCACAGCAACGGGAACAGTAGCTAAGACATCCATTGATCCATCTCCCCCATCCTCCTTTTTGTAAAATTTTATGTTATGAAATCTTTCAAATATTCAGAAAAAAATGATCAGATACATGAACATTCATGTATTCTCTATCCAAATTGCCAGATGTTAACTAATATGTCATATTCTTGTTTCATACCTTTTAAAATTATTTTTTATTCAAGTATTTTATTTTATTCTCTGTGTGTGTGTGTGTGTGTGTGTGGTGTCTGTGGAGGTCAGATCCCATGGAGCTGGAGTCATGGGTGATTGTGAGCTGCCCAGCATGGGTGCTGTACTCAAGTCTTCTGGAAGCACTCTTACTTACTGAACCATCTCTGTAGCACTCCCCACCCCCGACCCAGTACACATCTTTTTTGTTTTGAAACACTGTCTTGTTCTTTAGTAGCCCAAGTTGAGCTTGAATTTGCAATTCTCCCGCCTCTTCCTGAGTGTTGGGATTACAGGCTTATGCCACTAATTAATAATAATTTTTGCAATGGCTCCTCAGTAGGAATGGATTTTTTTTGTTTTTGGTCTTTTTGAGACGGGGTCTCCCTTTAGTCCTAGCTGGCCTGGACCTCGCTCTGTAGACCAGGCTGGCTTTGAACTCACAGAGATCGGACTGCCTCTGCCTCCTGAGTGCTGGGATTAAAGGTGTATACCACCATGCCTGGCTTTGAATTGTTTTTTTGAGATGGGGGTCTCATGTAGCCTAGCCTGGTTTTAAACTCTTTTAAAAATATCTTAATTATTATTAAAAAAATATCTTATTATTTATTTTGTGTGTATGAGTATATTGCTTGCATGCGTGTACCCGTGTTTTGCCCATGGAGGTCAGAAGAGGGAATTGATACCCTGGACTGCTGTTAGCCACCCCCCATGTGGGTGCTAGGAACCAAAGGTCCTCTGTAAGAGCAGCTAGTACACCTAACCTCTGAGCCTTGTCATTAGCTGACTCTTTAATGTGGGTTCCAAATATCCCAGCTCAAGTTGTCAGGCTCTCATGGCTAATGCTTTTTATTCACCAATCCCTATCTGCATTTTTCATCACATATAGTGGTATTGTTTATATCATTAGAATGTCAAAAGAGCAAGATGAGAAGTGTTTGGAACAGGGAACATCATATTAGACTTATTACTTTCGCCATGACTTTTACAATGTTTTAAATAAATCTGAACATTTTTATTCTACTTCACTCTAAAAAGTGTTATAAATATATCCAGAAATTAATGCACAATTAGTTTAAGATGAGGTTTAAAAGAACAAACTGCCTGTTTTCATAAATAAAGATCTTTTATAATTGCCTAAATAGGTATTTAATTTTTCTTTTAGAATTTTGGAAGACTATCATGACTTATATACACTACAAAGAGCAAGGATGGAAAATGAGATTAAGCAGCGAATTGCAGAGAGAGAGATTTGGAGCACAGCCCATATGATTTAGCCCTAAAGGTTTGTTCATCTGGGCTCACCAGACACATATTGACTAAAGTTTCATTTTTCAGGCTTTAATAATGCAGACAAAGGCCACAAGAAGAGAGAAGGTATGTAGTTATTAATATAGCTTTTGTGGGCACTTAAGATGGAAAGTTACATTTCTTTTTGTTTCTTTTCTCTTTGGAGACCTAGCCATTGCACAATTTGGTGCTGTTTTATTTCTTCTCCCATGAGAACCTATAAACTATGAGTATGAATTCTTTTTATACTGTTTGGGAACATATGACAAATCCCAACTTTATTGTATGTTAATATGTAGATATAATGTATACTAATACTCAGGTTAGTATGCCTGATGTATAATAATTCTAGTATGTACAAAAGGTGGCTCTTATTTTTTTCATCTAATGTAACCATATTAGAGTCTCTGGATATCAAATTGGTTCTAATACCTTGATACATAAGATGACAAGTGAATTGAATGATGGCAATCTGTAGTAGAGCGTGATAGTAATGCTGTCATTTCTATGGAGACAGCAAGTCCCTCAATATTCAATATATATTTTCAAATGTTCATGTGTTGGCTTCCTATTTTGATATTAAGAACTTGTAGGAATTAACAGTTGCTCTAGTTTGCTTTCAATTACTGTAACAAAACACTCAGACCAATACCAAATTGGGGAGGAAAGGGTTTATTTGGCTGACATCTCCTGGGTCACCTACTTTCTTTCTTTCTTTCTTTCTTTCTTTCTTTCTTTCTTTCTTTCTTTCTTTCTTTCTTTCTTTCTTTCTCTCTCTCTCTTTCTTTTTCTTTCTTTCCTTCCTTCCTTCCTTCCTTCCTTCCTTCCTTCCTTCCTTCCTTCCTTCCTTTCTTTCTTTTTTGGTCTTTTTGAGACAGGGTCTCCCTTTAGTCCCAGCTAGGCTGGAGCTCACTCTGCAGACCAGGCTGGCCTTGAACTCACAGAGATCCACCTGCCTCTGCCTCTCAAGTGCTGGGATTACAGGCGTGAGCCACCGTGCCCGGCTTCTTTTTTTTTTTTTTTTTTTTTTTTT
>VZQC01000373.1:14212-70663 GCA_009823505.1 Rhizomys pruinosus
CCACAATAGTACTAAGAATCCAGGCATGGTGGTGCATGCCTTTAATCCTAACACTCAGGAGGCAGAGGCAGGAGGATTTCTGTGAGTTCAAGTACTAAGAATACTGTTTCATAAAAGTGTGTAGTTCAAAATGGCAGAGCCATTTCAGAAACTTGAAAATTCTGTCCTAATCTCAAAACAAAGTTCATTTAATTTTTTGTGTAGTTTTTTTGTTTTAAGATTTATTTACTTTTTTTATCTTTTTGAGAGAGGGTTTCTCTATAGCCTCAGCTGTCCTGGAAGTCACTTTGTAGACCAAGCTGGCCTTGAACTCACAGAGATCCAGCTGCCTCTTGCCTCCCTCCTGAGCACTGGGATTAAAGGCATAAGATTTATTTTTATGGGGTTGGAGAAATGGCTCAGTGGTAAATAGCACAGGCTGCTCTTGCAAAAGACCAACACCTACATGGTACCTGACAACTATCCATAACTCCAGTTCTAGGGGATCTGATACCCTCTTCTGACCTCCAAGAGCATTAGACAACATAGGTGTCTAACAACACCTACCTACCTATATGCAGGCAATACATTCATACACATAAGATAAAAAAAGATTTATTTTTATTACCTTAATTATGTGGACAGGGTTGTAAGCAGCCAAACACGGATGCTGGGAACTGGACTTGGGTCTGCTTCATGAATAGTATACACATTTAACTGCTGAGCCATCGCTCTAGCCCATTTTTGTTTTGTTTTGTTTTGAGACAAGTTCTCATGTAGTCCAGCTGACCTAGATTCTATGTGTAGCTGAGGATGACTGTGAGCTACTGATGCTCTCACCTCTATCCCTTGAGTGCTGGGGTGACAGGTTTGTGCCACCATGCCTGCTTTATGGGATGTTGGGGATCCAACTGAGCTCATGAATGCTAGGCAAGCACTCTGCAGATTGAGCACCTGCTGCTGGGAGGTTGCTTTTTCTCTGTTAAGGTCTTCAAACTGCTTGGTGGAGACCCATCAACCTATGATAGGTGATCAGCTTTACTCAACATCTATTTATTTATTTTTATTTTATTTTATTTTATTTATTCTCGTATGTGTATGAGTGTACTGTCTGCATGTAGGTTTGTGCACCCGTGTTCGTGCAATGCCGCAGAGGTCAGAAGAGGGCATCAGATTCCCCTGGAACTGGAGTTCTCCTGGAACTGGAGTTAAAGACAGTTCTCAGCCGCCATGTGGGTGCTGGGGATCAAACCTCGGTCCTCTGCAAGAGCAGTTGGTGCTCTTAACCATTAGGCCATCTCTCCAGGCCTCAACATCTATTTAAATGCGCATCTTATTAGAAAAAAAAAAACCATTCAGATAGGGGCTGGAGACATGGCTCAACAGTTAAGAGTATGAGCTGTTTTCAGAGCAGACCCAGGTTTGTTTCCCAACACTCACATGGCAGCTCATTTCTGTCCTGTAACTCTAGTTCTGGGGATCTAGCACCCTCTTCTGGCCTCCAGGGCCATTGCATGCATGTACTGCACTTACATATATGTAAACACTCATACACATAAATAAAAATAAATTTAAAAATTAAAATAACCTTCATAGAAACATCTAGAATGGTGCTTGATTAAATATGGGATACCATGGCCTCACTAATGTGGCATATAAAATGAACCATCATAAACTCATCAGGAAAAAAGAAATGGGAAGGTTTAAATGATTTTACAAGATAACTACATCCATGGTGTGACCTTGGACAGTTCCATTCCTGGCAGAACCTCAATTTTCTTTTCTGTTAAAAAAAGGGTTAGATTTAATTTATCTACTCTTCCCCTGAGGGTATTTCTAAGAGTAAATGGCAGGGATTGCATCAGACACCAAAGCTAGGCAGAGTGCTCTTCAGGAGTTTCCCACCCCAGCCCACTTCCTTCTTCCTAGTACTTTGTGCTGAGGTTCTCACCTCCTCTCATGGTGGCCATGAGCTTCAAAATTCAGTATCAGGTGGTGTACACCTTTAATCTCAGCACTTGGGAGGCAGAGGCAGGTGGAACTCTATGAAGTCCAGGCCAACTAGGGCTACATACTGAGACCAAACAAAATAACGACACAAACAAAATAAATGAAACAAAACAAAAATCTAGTTTCAGCCCCAGCAGTGGGTGGATCTGATTAGCTTCAGGGTGGTTATATAGCTCTGCCATTGATGGGGTCCGGAATCTAGGCCCCAGTGAGTGAACACGGATTATTTCCCCAGACATAAGGATGGTTTACCAAAGGGATGGGAACCAACTGGAGCCAATGACATGGGAGAAGTCTGAGCTCAAATAGCTGCAGGAGGAGCCTTTCCTGTTTGCTTCCTGGATGTGGTTAGATGAAGCCTGGAACTGTGGCAACCATCTTGCATCAGAGTCCTGAGGGCCAGTGGGCCTTCTACTAACTCTATGGGATCCAATTGTTACCTGATACTTGGGCTGGAAAGAGTGGCTCCAGAAGTCCCAACAGACTAGATCTGGCAACTAACACGACTGTTAAAAAGCTGAGAAATAAGTGGTGGTATGTTAATTACTTTTCTCCTTGTTTTGACAAAATACTTGGATTTTATCTGGGTTCAGAGTTTAAGGAAGAATGTGGTCCATCAGGTCCATCAGAAAGCAGGAAAGCAGAGCAAGATGAAACCAGAGCGAGATGAATGCTAGGGTTACGCTTACCCTCTTTTTTTGACTTTTTATTTAATCTGGGACCTTAGCCTACGGGATGGCACAACCCATATTCAGAGTGGGTCTTCCCTCCTCAGTTAAATTCACTGTCGTGTCCTCACTGAAACACCCAAGGGTGTGTCTCCTAGGGGCTTCCAAATTGAGTCAAGTTGACAATTAACCACCAGTAATAAAACAGGAAAGGAATTCATTTCAGTGTGGACACACTAGGAAGGCCAGGATGATGGGCATCCTAAGCCCTGTCTCTGAATTCTCAGAAAGTTCCAGGATTATCTAAACATTTTTTTTTTTTTGTCTAGCAGTGCTGGAGACTACACCCAGGCCTCATGTGCCAAAGCACTCTACCACTGAGCTCCAGCTCCAAAATTACTTAGGGGCAGGACACCAGGAGGCAGACAGCAATCTCAGTATGGGGGTTGGTAGCTCAGGCCTAGTTTTGTGGGCTCCTGTTGGCACCAGGGAAACTGTTGCTGCTTGAGGCACAGTTTCAGTTCCCCTTTTGGGGTGCTTGCCAACAGGGTTCCCTGTTACTGGAATTTGAGATCCAGTAGGGAGGGAAAAGAGACAAAGAATAGTCCAGAAGAACAAAATGGAGTTGGTTAAGAAAAGGATTGGGGGGTTGGGCTGGAGAGATGGCCTAGCGGTTAAGAGCACCAACTGCTCTTGCAGAGGACCTGGGTTTGTTCCCCAGGACCCACATGGTGGCTGAGAACTGTCTGTAACTCCAATTCCAGGAGAGCTCCAGTTCCAGGGGAATCTGACACCCTCTTCTGACCTCCGCAGCCTTGCAGGACACAGGTACACAGACCTGCATGCAGACAGTACATTCATACACATGAATAAATAAAATAAAAATAAAATTTTTTTTTTAAAAAAGAAAAGGACTGGGGGGCCAGGCATGGTGGCACACACCTTTAATCCCAGCACTCAGGAGGCAGAGGCAGACAGATCTCTGTTGAGTTCAAGGCCGGCCTGGTCTACAGAGTGAGTTCCAGGCCAGCTGGGGCTGCAGGGAGACCCTTGTCATCCAATCAACCTCTGTGTGCCTGGACCTTAGGGTGCTGCCACGGAGAGGTGGTGGGACCTTTGAGAGGCCTTGTAGGAAATCATTAAGTCATGGAGGGAATATCCCCCAAAGGGATTTTGGAAACCTGGTCTCATCCTGACTTCTGCTCCTTGGATCATGATATAAGCAGTTGTACTCTGCCACCCACCACCACAGTCTGACTGTCCACCAGAGGCCAGAGAAGTGAACCACTCAACTGTGACCTGGAAACTCCAAAATGTTAGCTAAATAAATCTTTTTTTTAATTTAAAAATTTTTTATTTGTTTATTTTTTAAGGGATTCTACAATATAAGAGCACAGTTGTTTTCAGATTACATTAACATTGCTCAGTTTGCCATACAATTCGGTAATTGGTGCTAGCATCCACAGATGAGGGATACCATTCATCGTTTTGTTTTGTTTTGTTTTGTTTTTTGTCTTTTCGAGACAGGGTCTCCCTGTAGCCCCAGCTGTCCTGGAACTCACTCTGTAGACCAGGCTGGCCTTGAACTCACAAAGATCGGCCTGCCTCTGCCTCCCAAGTGCTAGGATTAAAGGCGTGCGCCACCACGCCCGGCCTCATCATTTTTTTTTTTTCTGGGACTGTGTTACTTCACTCAGCATGATGTCCTCTAGCTCTATCCATTTATCTGCAAAGTTCATGATGTCATCTTTCTTCACCACTGCATAGAACTCCATTGTGTAGAAGTACCAAATTTTCTCTATCCATTCATCAGTTGAGGGGCACTTGGGTTGGTTCCAGCTCTTTGCTATTGTGAAGAGAGCTGCAAGAAACATGGCTGTGCATGTATCTCTGCAGTAAGATGAGTCTTGTGGGTACATACCCAGGAGTGGTATGGCTGGGTAAGGTGGCAAGTTCATTCCAAGACTTCCAAGGGTTCTCCACACTGCCTTCCATAGTGGCTGTAGGAGTTTATATTCCCACCAGCAGTGGATGAGTGTTCCCCTTTCCCTACAACCTCTCGAGCACTTGGTATCATTTGTTTTCTTGATCTTAGCCAGTCTTATTGGCTTAAAGTGGTTTTAATTTGCATTTCCTTAATTATTACCAATGTTGAACACTTTTTAAGATGTTTCTCAGTCATCTCTAATTCCTCACTTGTAAAGTCTCTGTTCAGCTCTTTGCTCCATCTTTTGAGTGGGTCATTGTTTTCTTTCTTCTTTGTTTTTTGAGTAGTTTATATATTCTGGAAATCAATGCTTTGTCAGATGTATCTGTAGTGAAGGTTTACTCCCACTCTGTGGGTTTTCCCTTCACTTCCTTGATTGTTTCTTTTGATGTACAGAAGCTTTTGAGTTTAATGAGGTCCCATTTGTCAATTGTGGACTTAATTCTGCGCAGCTGCTGTCTGATTGTAGGAAGTTCTTTTCCTACCCACCTGTCTTGTAGGCTGATCCAACTTTTTTCTTCTATTCCTTAGATTTTTTGGATTTCACGTTGAGGTCTTCATCCATCTGGAGTTGCTTTTGTAAGGTGGAGATAGGGTTTAGTTTCATTCTTCTAACAAGTGGTGATCCAGTTTTGCCAACACCACTGCGGAAGATTGCTTCTTTCCTCCATTTTCTTGGCCCCTTGTCAAATATGACGTGCTGAAATTGTATGTGCTCAAGTTTGTATCTTCAGTTTTGTTCCATTGTCAACTGTCTGTTTTAGTGCTAGTAACAGCTTTTATGGCTATAGCCCTGTACTATAGTTTGAAGTCTGGTATAGAATCCCCCTGTATTGCTCTTTTGGTCAGGTTTGCTTGGCTATTTGGGTCGTTTCCAAATAGAATTAAGGATTTTTCCCAAGCCTGTGAAGAAACTCTTGGATTTCATTGGAATTGCATTAAATTGTACGAGAGTTTGGGTAGAACAGAAACATTTTTTTTTGTCTTTTCGAGACAGGGTCTCCCTGTAGGCCCAGCTGTCACTGGAACTCACTCTGTAGACCAGGCGCCTTGAACTCACAGAGATCTGCCTGCCTCTGCCTCACCAAGTGCTAGATGGGCATTTTTACATACTAATTTTTCCCAATCCTGAGCATGGAAGATTTTTCCATCTTCTGATGTCTCTTCAATTTCCTTCTTCAGGGGTTTAAATTTTTTTGTAGGGATCTTTGGTGTCTTTGGTTAGGTCTGTTCCTAGGTATTTTATTGTTTTTGCGCTTTTTTTTTTTTTCTTGTATTCCTTCTTCAGTTGCTTGTTGTTGGTATAAAGAAAGGCTACTATTTTTCTAGGTTAATATTTGTATCCTGCCACTTTACTGCAAGCTTTTAATATCATTTTAGGAGTTTTCTGGTGGAGTTTTTAGCATCCCTTAAGTAAACAAATCATATCATAAGCAAAAAGGGGTAGCTTAACTTCCTTCTTTTTCCAATTAGTAGTCCTTTAATTTCCTTGTCTTCTTGCCTTTATGGCCCTGCAAGTGTTTCAAGCACTATATTGAAGAGACAGTGGTGACAGGGGACAGCCGCCGAGTTCCTACCTTTAAGGCAATGCTTCTGTTGTTTCCCCCATTTAGAATGATATTGGGCTGTGGGTTTCCTGATATTGCTTTGATTACATTGAGGAATTGATCCCTCCAATCCAATTCCCTCATAGGACTTTAAGCATGAAGGGATGCTGGATTTTGTCAAAGGCCTTTTTCTGTCCTCAATTGAGAGTAATTGTGTGGTTTTTGTCTTCAGTCCATAATGTTTGATGATATTCTTGATTTTTGTATGTTGAACCATCCCTGAATCTGGTATGAATCCACTTGTCATGATGGATGATATTCTAGATGTGGATTGTATGCAACTTGCCAGTATCCTGTTTAGAATTTGGCATCTGTGTTTTTCAAGTGAGATGGGTCTTATTCTCCTTTTTGGTTGTATCTTTGCCTGGTTTGTGGTATTAGAGTGATGCTGCTTCATAGAGGGAATTTGGGAAATTCCCTGTTTGTATCCTTTTAAAAATTTTGAGTAATAATGGTTGTAAGTCTTTTTGAAATGTTTTATAGAATTCTGCCATGAAACCATCTGGGCCTGGGCGTTTTTTTTTAGTTGGGAGCTTTTCTCATTACATCCTTCAATTTCTTCCAATTTATAGGTCTGTTTAGCTGCCGCTCTCTTCTGTGGTTAATCTTGGTGATTCCCAGGAGATTCAGATATTTCATCCATTTTCCCTAGTTTTCATTAAATAATATAGGTAATATAAGGTTTTTGGAAGTATTCCTGTATGAATTGTCTGGATGTTTTCATTGTTTGTTGATATTTCCCCCTTTCATCATGGATTGTTATTGATTTGGAGTGTGTTCCTTCTGTTCTTTTGGTTAACTTGGCTAGAGGTCTGTCTATTTTTTTATTTCTCAAAGAACCAACTTTTGGATTATTGTATTTTTTTTTTTTGTTTGGTTTTCTTTGTTTTCCTATTTCATTGATTTCTGCTCTGATTTTTGTTATTCTTCTGTGTACCATTTAGGGTCATCTGTTGTTGTCTCTCAAGTGTTTTTAGTCTGGGTGTTAGATGTTCACTTGTGCTCTTTCTGTTTTTCTAATTTAGGCACCCAGGGCTATAAACTTACCTCTTAGGACTGCTTTAAAGTACCCAAGTTTTGTTGTGTTGCATTATCATTGTCATTCAGTTTCAGGAGTGCTTTAATTTCTTTATCTCTTCCTTGACCATCAATTATTTCAAGTGGTGTTGTTTAGTCTCCATATGGTCTTGTAGATAGTAGGGCTTATCCTGGTGTTGATATTGAGTTTTATTGTGGCTGGTCTGATAGAATGCATGAAAATTATTTCAATCTTTTTGTATTTCTGAAGGCTTCTTCTGTGTCCCAGTAGTGGTCGATTCTTGGAGAATGTTCCGTGAGGTGCTGAGTAGAAAGTGTATTCTCTGGTATTTAGGGTGGAATATTCGGTAGATTGTCTGTGAGGTCGTTTGGTGTATCATATCATTCAGTTCAGATGTCTCTCTCGTTTATTCTTTTTGTCTGGTTGACTGTCCAAAGGGTTCAGTGGGGGTATTGAAGTCCCCACTAAAGTGTACTGGGGTTAATCGTGCCTTGAGGTCTGAGAATGTTTATAAAAACATTGGTGCATATATATTCATATTCTGAAATCTTCATGGTCAGTTGTTCCTTTGATTAAAATGTAATGGCCTTTCTTTGTATCTTCTGACTTCCTTATTTACTTTGAAGTCTATTTTGTTGATATTAAAAATAGCAACATAGGGCTGGAGAGATGGCCTAGCGGTTAAGAGCACAACTGCCTTGCAAGGAGCCAGGTTCGATCCCAGGACCATAATGCGGCTGAGAAACCTCTTTGATCAGTTCCAGGGAATCCAACGCCCTCTCTGACCTCCGCAGGGTTGCACCTGGCACGAGTGCACAGACCTGCATGCAAGATAGTACATTCATACACCATAAAAATAAATTAAAATAAATAAATAGCACACCATGCTTTCTTTTGTAACCATTTGCTTGGAATATTTTTTTCCATCCTTTTACTTTAAGGTGTTGCCTGTCCTTGAAGGTAAGATGCGTTTCTTGTAGACCGCATATTAGATGGTTTTCTGTTTCCTTTTTTTTTTGTTTTTTTATTTTTTTTTTTTTTTAAATTTTTTAAATTAATTTTATTTATTTCTGTATGTGTATTATGCAATGTAACTGATCTCATGTAGGTTTGTGCACACCGTGTCTGTGCAAAGCCGCGGAGGTTCAGAAGAGGGTCCTTGGATTCTCCCGGAACTGGAGTTCTCTGCGATTGGAGGCTATCAGGCACGGTTCCTCCAGCCGCCATGTGGGTGTCTGGGGATCGACCCCCGGGTCCTCTGTAAGAGCGATCGGTGACACTCTTAACCGGCTAGGCCATCTCTTCCAGCCCGGTTCTGTTTCTCTAATTCCATTCATCCCAGTCAATAAATGTCCGTTTTGGTATTGGGGAATTTAGTCCATTTAAATATTTAAGGTTAATAAACTGAAAGATTTGTGTGGCTTGCATCTTTCATCTTATTATCTATTTACATTTTTGTTCTAGGTTTCTACTCTGCAGTTATGCTATTTATGTAAATTTCTCTTCTAGGTGCCATGGGGATAGTTGCTGCCTTTCTTCTGCTCTTTGAATTGCTTCAATATTCTCCTGGAAGGAGTTGGTTTTCGCAGACATGTATTACATCATCTTTTTTATGTCATGGAAGATTTTTTTTCCTCCCTTCAACTATAATCCAAACATTATTTGGCCTGGGTATAGTACTCTGGGTTGGCATCTAATAGTCCTTTAACATGGGTATGCTTTGCTCCACGTGCTCTTCCTGCCTTTCAAATATTTGCAACTGAGAAAGTCAGTTTGTAATTCTGATAGGTTTTCCCTTATATGTAACTGTTTTCTCTATTTGTGGCTTCAGAATTATTGTCTTTGTTTTGGCGCGTCTAGTGTTTTTTTTTTTTTTTTTTTTTTTTTTTTTTTTAATGATTTATTTATTTTCCCGTATGTGTTGAATGTCATAGCCTGCATGCAAGTCTGGTGCACCCCAGTGACCGTGCAATGCCGCGGGGTCAGAAGAGGGCGTCGGACTGCCCCTGAACTGGGAGTTCTCCTGGAATGGAGTTTCAGACGGCTCTCGCCGCCGTGTGGGTGCTGGGGAATCGAACCCAACGGGATCCTCTGCAAAGAGCGGTTCGGTCGCTCTTAACCGCTAGGTCATCGCTCCAGCCCAGGCGTCTAGTGTTTTAACTAATGAATGGCATGGAGAGTTGCTTTTCTGAATTTCTTTTTTTTTTCTTTTATTTTCCAACGAAGGTCTCCTATAGCCCAGCTGGGCCTGCGAATTCACTCTAAGGCCAGGCTGGCTTGAAACTTCACAGAGATCTCCTACTCTTGCCTCCCAGTGCTAGGAATAAAGCATAGCCACACACCATGCCCAGCTTAAACGGTGGTTCTTAGCTGCCAATGTAGTGGGTGCTGGGAATGGCATAGCCCCCGGTCCCCATGGAAAGAGCCAGTCCAAGTGCTTTAACTGACTGAGCTATCCTCTCCCCAGCCGATTTGGTCTGGAGTTTCTATGTGCTTTATTTGTATTGTTGTATTGGGTTTGTTCTTTTTTAGTTGGGGACAATTTTTCTATCTATTATTCTGTTGAAAGATCGAATCAATACCAATCTCTTGGATGTCTTTCGCTCCTACTAGATCTTCCATGAATGTGGGGTTTGCGGTGCTCTTAACTGCTGAGCATCTCTCCAGCCCCGATCTGTCTGGGAGTTCTAATGTGCTTTTTTTTTTGTATTCTGAGAATCTTGTCTTGTTTATTAGTGGTTCATGCTGAATCTTCATTTGTTGTAGAGATGTCTTCGATTTATGCAGAAATCCCTATTTTTCTTGGGATTCTTCTCCTTTCTCTATCTCATGATGTGGAGGTTTATCTTTTCAAGTACGTGTCCCACATTTTCCTGGTTTGTTGGCATCTGTTTGGTTTATTTTTGTAATTTTTAATACTCTTGATGTTTAGTTGTCCGTTCTGTGTTATTTCCTCAGGTCGATATTGTCTTTGTTCTGCCAATCGCTCCATTCTAACCTGTTGAGGCTTTTTATCCATTCCTTCCCTCTTGATTGAACAGGTGTTTGAATTTCCTTTTTTCATTCATTTGTGATTTCTTTAGATATTCCACTTCCTTTTGAAGCTTCTCAATTTCTTCCTTAACTTCTGTTTGCATTCACTGGTTGTTTCCCTTTTCTTTTCTTTTTTTTTTTCGTCGCTGGTTTGTTTCCTTTTTCTTTCCTTTTTTTTTTTTTTTTTTTTTTTATTGTCCTTCGTGCAGGGTCCTTTCCTGTAAATGCCCCAGCTGTCCCTGGCTGTGATACTGCACTCTGTAACCAGGCTGCCTCGTAACTCACCAGAGATCCACCTGCTTCTGCCTCCCAAGTGCTAGGATTAAAGGTGTGCGCCACCATGCCCATCTTATTTATTATATTTTTATGAAGCAGAGTTGGGGTTATTGAAGATATATTTTATTTGTTATTATTTGTAGTTATCACTCTCCCACACTTGGAGACACCAACCACATCTGTTGGATTAAAAAGGAACAGGGGGGAGGGAGGAACCACACTGGCTTTCGTGGGAGCTGGCACAAAGCACAGCATGCCAGATGGCTGTGAGGACTTTTGCCCCACAGCCTGGTCTGCCCAAGCTATTTGCCCAACACAGACCGTTGGCCTTGGGGCACCAGCTGCCGCCCCATTATGGCTGCATAAATTTCATCTGCCAGGGACTGACCACACTCTGAGACAGATCTCACAGACTGGTGGCTCCCTGCAAGCTTCTGTCCAGCCAAGACCCTGCTGGCTACTTGATACTCTCTTCCCAGGTTGGTGGTCCAACAGGAGGACCCTATTCAAACCACTCCCTGCTAGTGCTCATACAGAAGCCTGACGGGCTTAACTTACACACATGTGGAAATTAACAGACAGGGGACTCTCATTTGGTGGCAAAGAAGAATCTGTTTATACAGCTCCTCCCTTATATAAGCAGAATGATGTCATCTCTTAGGGCTCACTCCCAGACCCCCTGCATCATGCTCTGTAAATATCAGGAGCCATGTATCACAAGTTTATCTCACATGGTGTGTTGATACAAACCATTCTCACCTATGGGCAGATTTAGGTAGGAACTACAGGCAGGCAATTAAAAACAATATAGCATAAGCTGGGCATGGCGGCCCATGCCTTTAATCCCAGGACTCAGGAGACAGAGGCAGGCAGATCTCTATGAGTTCAAGGCATCCTGGTCTATATAGTGAGTTCCAGGCCAGCTGGGACTAAAGGGAGACCCTGTCTCAAAAAAAGAAAAAGAAAAACAACAACAACAGCAAGGCAGCCAGAGGTGGCCTTCTTCTACCTACAATTATTATTAGTTACAACTGGGACAGGTTGAGACAGGGCCTCACTATGTACCCTGCCTGCCTGGAACTCGATGTATAGACCAGGCTGGCCTTGAATTCACAGAGATCCACCTGCCTCTGTCTCCGGAGTGCCAGAATTGAAAGCATGCATCACCTTTCCCAGCCTTATTTTAGGGGCTGGAGAGATGGCTCCGCAGTTAAGAGTACTGGCTGCTCTTGCAGAGGACCTGGGTTCTGGGTTCGAGTCCTAGCACCCACATGGCAGGTAACAACTAACTGTAAATCTAGTTCCAAGGGATCCAATACCCTCTTCTGACCTCTCTGGGCATCATTGCACAACATGGATGCACTTACATACCTGTAGGCAATATACTCATACACATAGAATAAAAATAAATAAAATATTTTTAAAGATATTTTTTTTTAAATTTTTTTTTATTAATTTTATTTATTTATTGTATGTGTATGAATGTACTGTCTGCATGCAAGTCTGTGCACCCGTGTCGTGCAACGCCGCGGAGGTCAGAAGAGGGTCTCGGATTCCCCTGGAACTGGAGTTCTCCTGGAATTGGAGTTTTAGACGGTTCTCGGCCGCCATGTGGGTGCTGGGGATCGAACCCGGGTCCTCTGTAAGAGCGGTCGGCGCTCTTAACCGCTAGGCCATCTCTCCAGCCCTAAAGATATTTTAATGCAGACTGTAAGCATGAGGGTTAAGTGAGAGATACTAAGCTGGGTTTGTCTTTAATCCCAGCATTTGGGAGGCAGAGGCAAGTAGATCTCTGTGAGTTCAAGGCCAGCCTGGTCTACATAGGACAGCTGTGGCTACAGGGAGTTCCCTGTCTCAAAAAGGCCAAGAAAAGAGAGGAGAGAAAGAAGAGAGGCTGGAAGAACACACCCATAACACATCATAGGTGTGGGCTTCTCAAGAAGAGTCATCCACTTTAATTTTTATTTTTGATTTGGCTACAACGTGTCTCAAGTAGTCCATGCTAACCTTGAACATACTATGTGGTCCAGGGCTGACTTGTAACTTGTGATCCTCTGCCTTTCCCACCTTCAAACAGTTGGATCATGGGCAAATGTGCTATATGTCTGTATGTCTGTTTTTTCTTCTTGTTTGCTGCTTTTTCTTTTTCTTTTTTTGCTTTGTTTTAATGTTTTGAAGAAGATCTCACCTGTAACCTACAGGGTAGCCTCTAACTCCACAGTTGAACTTTGGATCATTTTTGCTGGAATTACAAGTGTGAACCACCACCACATCTGNAGACAAAAAAAAAATCTAACAGACTGGTGGCCACTGCAGCTCTCTGGCTCACCAAGACCCTGACTGGCACGATTGATAACTCTCCCCAGGTTGGTGGTCCAACAGGAGGACCCTATTCAAACCACTCCCTGCTAGTGCTCATACAGAAGCCTGACGGGCTTAAACTTACACACATGTGGAAATTAAAAGACAGGGGACTCTCATTGGTGGCAAAGAAGAATCTGTTTATACAGCTCCTCCCTTATATAAGCAGAATGATGTCATCTCTCAAGGGCCACTCCCAGACCTCCCTGCATCATGCTCTGTAAAATCAGGAGCCATGTATCACAAGTTTATCTCACATGGTGTGATGGTTGATACAACCATTCTCACTAGGGCAGATAGGTAGAACCAGGCAGGCAATTAAAAACTATAGCATAAGCTGGGGCATGGCCGGCCCAGCCTTTAATCCCAGGACTCAGGAGACAGAGGCAGGCAGATCTCTATGAGTTCAAGGCATCCTGGTCTATATAGTGAGTTCCAGGGCCAGCTGGGACTAAAGGGAGACCCTGTCTCAAAAAAAGAAAAAGAAAAACAACAAACAACAGCAGGCAGCCAGAGGTGGCCTTCTTCTACCTACATTAGATTAGTTACAACTGGACAGGTTTGAGACAGGGCCTCCTCACTATGTACCCTGCCTGCCTGGAACTCGTCGATGTAGACCAGCTGGCCTTGAATTTCACAGGATCCACCTGCTCTGTCCCGGAGTGCCAGAATTGAAAGCATGCATCACCCTTTCCCAGCCTTATTTAGGGGCTGGAGAGATGGCTCCGCAGTTAAGAGTACTGGCTGCTCTTGCAGAGGACCTGGGTTCTGGGTTCGAGTCCTAAGCACCCACAGCATGGTACCAAACTAACTGTTAAATCTCGTTCCACTGATCCAATACCCTCTTCTGACCTCTCTGGGCATCATTGCACAACATGGATGCACTAACATACCTGTAGGCAATATACTCATACACATAGAATAAAAAAAATAAATATTTTTAAAGATATGTTTTTTTAAATTTTTTTTTTATAATTTATTTATTTTATTGTATGTGTATGATGTATGTCCTGCATGCAAGTCTGTGCACCCGTGTCGTGCAACGCCGCGCAGGTCAGAAGAGGGTCTCGGATTCCCCTCATGGAACTGGAGTTCTCCTGGAATTGGATTGTTGATAGGTTCTCGGCCGCCATGTGGGTGCTGGGGATCGAACCGGGTCCTCTGTAAGAGCGGTCGGCCCTCTTTAACCGCTAGGCCATCTCTCCAGCCCAAAAGATATTTTTAAATGATGACTGTAAGCATGAGGGTTAAGTGAGAGATACTAAGCTGGGTTTGTCTCTTTAATCCCAGCATTTGGGAGGCAGAGGCAAGTAGATCTCTGTGAGTTCAAGGCCAGCCTGGTCTACATAGGACAGCTGTGGCTACAGGGAGTCCCTGTCTCAAAAAGGCCAAGAAAGAGAGAGAGAAAGAGAGAGGCTAAGAAGAACACACCCTACATCATAGGTGTGGGCTTCTCCAAGAAGAGTCATCCACCTTTATTTTTATTGTTTGGTTATTTGAGACAGTGTCTCAAGTAGTCCATGCTAACCTTGAACATACTATGTGGTCCAGGCTGACTTTGAACTTGTGATCCTTCTGCTTCCACCTTCAAACAGTTCGGATCATGGGCATGTGCTACTATGTCTGTATGTCTGTTTTTTCTTCTTGTTTGCTGCTTTTCTTTTTCTTTTTTTGCTTTGTTTTATGTTTTGAGACAAGATCTCACCCTGTAACCTACAGGGTAGCCTCTAACTCCACAGTTGAACTTTGGATCATTTTTGCTGGAATTACAAGTGTGCATTACCACTCCCAGCTTGTTCACATTTTAAATTTGAGAACTAAGAGAAATCCATAATATAGAAAATGCAGCCGGGCATGGTGGCGCATGCCTTTAATCCTAGCACTTGGGAGGCAGAAGCAGGCAGATCTTTGTGAGTTCAAGGCCAGCCTGGTCTACAGAGTGAGTTCCAGGACAGCTGGGGCTACAGGGAGACCCTGTCTCAAAGACAAAAAAAAAAAAAAAAATATATATATATATATATATAGAAAATGCTACTAGTTTATTGTATTGATAAAACATCACCATGCTAAACTTAGTACCTTATTCTCTTCCAAGATACATATATATCTAAAAAACTGACCATATACAAGCCCTAAAGAAATGCACAATTCATTTGGAAATGTAACTTGACCAAGGCCACACACCTGGGAGGTATTGCTAGAGAATCCTAATCCAGCTCTTCCTCTTTACTTTTCTCAGTAATTTAATATTTACCCAGGATGTGTTCTAGTTTGCCTTCAATTGCTGTGACAAAGCTCTCTAACCAGTACCAACTTAGGGAGGAAAGGGTTTATTTGGCTTACATCTCCCAGGTCACAGTTCATCACTGAGGGAGCCCAAGGGTAGAAGCTCAGGGCAGGAACCTGGAAGCAGGAGCTGAAGCACAGGCCATGGAGGAATGCTGCTTACTTGGCTCCCTTGGCCCATGCTCAGCCTGCATATAGGTGCCCAGGAGTGGCACCATCCATAGTGGGCTGGGCCCTCTCACATCACTCAACAATCAAGAAAATGCCACACAGACATGGCCACAGGCCAGTACAATGGAGGAAATTCCCCAGTTGAGGGTCCCTCAACCCAGGTGGGTCAAGTTGACACTAAAGCTATCTAACACAAGTAAGTAGTGATTCCTTTACAAGTACTGATTGCAGGGATAGCATTGTAATTTAGTGGTAAAGGGCATTGCTGGCTCAAAGCCTAGAACAGCATCAATATTCAACCAGTGTTAGATGAATGAATGAATGAATGAATGAATGAATGAATGAATGAACCTATGAATTAAAAGAGACATAACATGGAATTTTGGTTTTGACATTCAAAGGACCTCTTTTCTAGAACATGCCTGAGACAAGGTTGGAGAAGATCATTGTTTCTTTACAAAGTAGGCAGTGTGGCTAAACAGCTATTAGAAACCATTAGAGGAGTCATTAAGACAAGGATGTGCTTACGACCAGCTCACAGGCAAACTTCCCCAGGGTGACAGGCATCAACAGGAGACAGGGTCTAGAGGGCCTTAATGGTGTTCACTTATTCGCCCTTAAAAACTTTTTAAGCTTCCCCCTTGGTGACCAGCCTTAGAGTAATGCATGTTTAACTCAGTGAATAATGCAGGGAAATCAATAGCTTTTCACCACAGACAGTTTATCACACGTCATCTGAAGTTTAACACATGAATAAATTAGTAATATACACAAACTGTAGCACTTAAGAATTCAATTTGAGGTCTCATCCTTTCCCACAAATCAAAATGCTTCTTACATCTTATTAAATATTTCACGATAAAATAGTTTTTGTTTTTTTTAATAAATCCAGGCTGGAATGGCTTGGAAAATTCCTTTAAAAATAATAAGCATAATGACTTTGGTTTTAACAAAACAACTGTTTATAAGCTGTTTTCACATGGTATGTTGTGTTTATCCTCAACTTCAAATTCTTGAGAATTAGGCCAAGTGAACCCAACTGGCAGAAGAACTTGAACCAAGAGGAGAGTGAGTGTCTAACACCTGGTCTAGAATGGGACTCGTCCCCATTGGGGACTGGGTTCTAAGGGAGAAGGTGGCGCGATGGAAGCATCATGATCTACGAGGTTAATGCCTGGAACTCAGGCATGTTTCACCTTGGTAAGGAAGGTCGCCAGAAACCTTCATGCTTCATTTCTTTGGCTAGTTTCTGGAGACCTTGGGTATGGAGTGTTGAATTAATCACATCCCTAAATGCATAGCATATATTATAATCAATTAACTGTTTTTATCTTATTCAATTGTAGATTTTTATATCCCATCCCCACTCCGTTTATATAAAATTCAAAACAGGTCAAGCTCTTCTCTAATTACTGGGGCAGGCATGCCCCAGAGTACCAATAGTGCCCAGCTTTTCATCTTTACTGTGATAAGTGTTCTGTACTTAGGATGTGTATAGCTTTCTGTATGTCTGTTATGCCTTATTAAATAATTTTACGTCAAAAAAATCCTGCCACAGGCATGGTGTTGTATGCCTTTAATTCCAGCACTTGGGAAACAGAGTCAGGAATTAAACTCTGTGAGTTTGAGGCCAGCCTGATCTACATAGCTAATTCCAGGTCTGTCCAGGGCTATATAGTAAGAGTCTGTCTCAGTGACGGGGGGGGGGGAGAGAAATAGTAGTAACAATACAGAATAATTCTAACAGTATGTTATAAAAGTTATTTAAAACTTATGGATTATTTATTTCTGGAATTTTCCATTCAATATTTTTGGACCAAGGGGCATTGTAAGTAGCTGAAAACTGGAAAGCCAATCATAAGCCGAGGGCTGAAGTATCAGTTATGTCACTTCTATTTGGTCACATAATAAACTATCTCAAAACCTAGTAAAACACATTTTATTACTTGTGATTATGTGAGTTGGAGAATCAGGCTGATCTAGAACTTGCTGCATAGACCAGGGTAGCCTCAAACATATGGTGGTCATCTTGCCTCTGCTTCCCAAGTGCTGCATTACATATCACATCTGGCTTAGCTCTGCTGCTGCTGCTGCTGCTGCTACTTCCTCCTCCTCCACATCTCCTTCATTGAATTAGAGTAATTTCCAACTTTAATATTTATTAATTTGCCCCCTTCTTCCTTTTCTGTATTAGAGATTTATCCTAGGGCAAGCACTCTACCAGAGTCGTATCTCCTGCCCAATGCACTATTAACAACACACTAGACATTGTGCTAAGAAATTAAGAATGTTCTCTCATGAAATCCTTACAACCACCTTGAAGGTTGTTTATATTCATTATACTTGTTTTATGGATAAGAAAAGCAAATCGGAAGCCAATACCGTACCCCCCAAGAATTAATGTGACAATTAACCTCCCTGATGACCTAGTCTTTCTCACCAGCTGGTATTCGTGCCTGTATATTCTATCTCTCCCCACTAGAGTGCTGTAGAAATAACACTAGGACTTATTAGGCTGGGTCGTAAAAAAACATCGTAATCTCCATCTCTGTCTGGAATGACCTCTTGGGAAAGCCAGTTGCTTTGTTGGGACATCATTCAGAGATGACGATGGGAGGGAACTAAGGTCTCTTACCAACAGCCATGAGAATATGCTGTCTTGAATTAGATCCTCCAGCCCCAAATAGGTGATTAGATGACCCCAGCTGGCATCTACAACCCATAAGAGATGCCAAGCCAGAGTTAATCCACCAACATTCCTGATGTTATAAGTTGTACAAGATAATAAGATAAATGTTTATTGTTGTAGGCTGTTTTGGAGTAATTTATCATGTACGTTGCATTAGTAAAACATAATAAACCTGTCATCATTATTGTTCTAAAGCACTTCCTGATTTTAACTGAAATCCACTGTCTTGTAATCTCTTCCATCTGTCCAAACCTCATGGAAGCCGGGCGTGGTGGCCCACGCCTTTAATCCTAGCACTTGGAAGGCAGAAGCAGGAGGATCTTTGTGAGTTCAAGGCCAGCCTGGTCTACAGAGTGAGTTCCAGGACAACTGGGGCTACAGGGAGACACTGCCTCAAAAAGACAAAAAAAAAAAAAGAAAACCTCATGGAAAGAATACACTTCTCTATTCCTTATAGTCAAAATTGTGATAGTTTTTATGCCACTAATTTAATTCAACAGATACTACTTGTTAGGGCTGGGCTTCCCCATTCCAGAATCCCAAGGGGCACACAGATGCCTACTTCCTCCAGAGGCTGTCTATCTTCTGACCTCTTCCTCTGTACCTGAGGCCCCACCCCATGGCTATAAATGGTGGGCCCCAGGGCACCATCTTCCCCCGCTGTGCTGCTCAGGTTCCCCCACGTGTCTGCATGTGGCCCATGCTGGCAGCCCACATGGAAGTAAATCATGTTTCTGGAGTAAATTAAGCCTCATGTGCCTTTTTATTTGGGCTTCACACCTTTTGAGCCAGCAACACAAACCAGTAAGTAGCATCTTTTCCTAGCCTGTGCTGGAGATACTACTACCAGGCTCCTACCATGCACTTTTATTAGTCAAAATACTTTGCCACAGCAATTTAGAATTTATAAAAAGTTCTTAAGTCAATGTTCAAGCTTTACTTAGGAGTTATATGGTAATTAAAATATCAAACTAATTCAAATAATCCTCTTGGGCAAAACAACAACAACAAATAATCCTCTTGGAGGTTTAGCAACCACACTTAAAGCTCCAATTTGATTTGGCAAGAGGGATTTGAAGTGACAATATTTTGGCCCCTACCCTCTGAGGTTGACTTGGGTCCTATCAGCACCTTTGTACATGTCCTGTGGCAGTAAGTCACCAGTCATCCCAGGCCAGGGAGGTCTTAGAGATTCACTAAAAAGGACTTCATCCGGCCAGTATCTAGTCAAGGGAGTAAAGTCCATATAGAGGAGAAACTCCTCACACTTCAAAGGGAAGCTCTGGTCAAGCAAGGCCTGACTTTGTCCTCACATAGATGGAACTGGTGAAGAGAGCTAGGCATAAGGCCTGAGTGACCCCTTAAGGACCAGAAACTCAACTGACCTTAACACCAAAAACAAACTTCATTTATCTGAGCTAACTGTGTGGTTTTAAACACCCCAACAGGAAACTGTAATCTAAAGAAGAGAAAAATGAAATAATTTATTAGCAGAGAGATAGGTGAGAGACCTACTGTGCCAAGCTAGGAACCTACTGTGTCATGCTAGAAAATACTTCAGAGATAGATGACGGATTTAGTGTGCCATGCCAGAAAATACCACCTGTTATATTCTCATGGTTATGGCTCTCATTCTGGAGCCCTGTGTACTAAAGCTGGTCCTCATTCTGGAGCTCTGTGTACTAAAACTTTTTTCCAATTCCTCAAACCAGGGTACAAATCCTCTCTCCCTCTGCATTCCCTAGACAGGGACTCTCCAATTGCTAATGCACCCAGTAGCCCCCTGTTGGTACTGTGAAGTCCCTGCACTGGTATACTCATATAAGACTCAACCAGCTTGCCTTTTCAGTTGCAGAGAAAATGTCCACTAAGTACTGGCCACTATCAATCTGGACCAAACCAACCGGGCAGAGCACCCAGAGCAGCCAAAATGGGAAACCAGATTCTAACCCTCCAGCCTGACAGCTGTTCCCCTGAGACTTCACCCCCCACCAGCTCTGAAGCAGATACAGAAGAGGGAACAGTGTCCCATTTCCTTTTCATAAGCAAAAAACTGGAAGGTTAGGTCTGGGCTTCCCAGAATCCCAAGATGCCCACTTCCTCCAGAGGTCTCAATCTTCTGACCTCTTCCTCTGTACCTGAGGCCCTGCCCTGTGGCTATAGATGGGTGGGCCCCAATCACCATCTTGCCCCTGCCCTCCTGCCTTTGTTCTACCACCACACCTCCACCCCCCAACACCCCCATGGCAGTCCCACTTGGAAGTAAAGCATGTTCCTGGTGTGACTTAAGCCCCATGTGCCTTTTTATTTGGTCTTCATATCTTTTAATAACCTAATACTACTGAAGAACAATCCTGGCACCAAACTCTAGGGATGCAAAGCTCAGCCACACCCTCAAAACATGGCTTCTGGTCAGAGGTACCTGATTCCCACATACCAGGGGGAGTTCCCATGGAGGTCAGGCTGGTTCTGTAGATTAAAGTGAAAGAAAGCTTCTCAGAAGAAGTGGATGGAGCTGAGGCCTAAAAAGCACGAATGGAAAGGAATTCACCAGGTTGACCAGGGGCCAAAGACTTTGAAGCAGAAGCATGGGCCTCAGACCCCACTGTGCTATTTCACTCAAGCCCTTTCTTCTCCAAGTCGCCCTCTCCTTTTCTCCAACTGTTTTTCCTTCAGTACTGAGCCCAAGGCCTTGCATATGGTAGGCAAGTGTTTTCCCTGAATTAATGGATTATAAACACTCAGGGACAGTGCTCGCAGATGCCATTAAGTTCCATTTTCCCTGAGTCATCCTAGGAATGATTGCTTACTTGCTTCACGTGCTTCCCTTTGATTGGTAAATTTAACTGTCGTGTTAAACTCCGATTGGCTGTTGTATCTATAAAAGGCTATGTAACCCACTCCTCGAGGCCACGTTCCTCTTGACTTGAGTGTGGCCTTGGCATGGTAATGAAATTAAACCCTCCTTTAAAACTCCACGTGGGGGGGGGGCTGGAGAGATGGGCTAGCGGTTAAAAGTGCCATCTGCTCTTGCAGAGGACCCGGGTTCGATCCCCAGCACCCACATGGCAGCTGAGAACTGTCTTTAACTCCAGTTCCAGGGGAATTTGACACCCTCTTCTGACCTCTGTGGCATTGCACAACACGGGTGCACAGACCTATGTGCACACAGTACATTCATACACATACAAAAACAAAACAAAAAAAACTTCACGTGGTTAAGTGAGTGGTCTGTCCACTGCAACTTTACAACATTCCCAACCTCCTTTGTTTTTTTTTTTTGGGTACTTTTTGAGACACAGTGGGTCTCCCTGAAAGCCCCACGCTGTCCATGGAACTTCACTCTGTAGACCAGGATGGCCTTGAACTCACAAACAGATCTGCGCGCCGTCTGCCTCCCCAAGTGCTGGGCTGGGGCGGCAGAGTGCGTTGCTCGGCCCGGTGTGGGGGAGAGGCTAGGAGGGTGTTCGCTGGGCGGGCCGGAACGGGAGCAGAGCCGGCCATAGGATTAAAGGTGTGTACCACCACGCCCAGCTTCCCAACCCCTTTTTTACTTTTTTTATTATTTTCATTATTAAAAATTAAAAAAAAAACTTTTTTTAATTAATTTTATTTTATTTCTGAGTGATCGTATGAATGTACTGTCTGCATCAAGTCTGTGCACACCCTGTGCGTGGCAATGCCGGCGGAGGTGCAGAAGAGGGCGTCGGATTCCCCTGGAACTGGAGTTCTCTGGAATTGGAGTTCAGACGCGTCTCAGCCCGCCATGTGGGTGCTGGGATCGAAACCCGGGTCCCTCTGTAAGAGCGGTCGGCTCCTTAACCGACTAGGCCATCTCTCCCAGCCCTAAAAAAATTTTTTTTTTATTATTTATTTGTTTGTATGTGGATTGAATGTATTGTCTGCATGCAGGTCTGTGCACCCGTGTCACTGCAATGCCGGAGGTCAGAGAGGTCCTCGGATTCCCCTGGAACTGGATTTCCCTGGAATTGGAGTTACAGATGGTCTCTTAGCCACCATGTGGGTGCTGGGGATCGAACCAGATCCTCTGCAAGAGGCTTGGTGCTCTTAAATGCTAGGCTATCTCCCCTCCACCTATTTTATTATTTTTTTATGTGATGAATGTTTGTCTTTGATGTAGGTGGGTGCACCTGTGTGAGCGCAATGCTGCAGAGGTCAGAAGAGGGCATCGGATTCCCCTAGAACTGGAGTCAAAAGCAGTTCTTAGCTCCATGTGGGTGCTGGGAATCGAAACCCCGGTCTCTCCTCACAAGAGCAGTTGGTGCTTCTAACCCTGAGCCATCTCTCTCCAGCCCCCTCCACTCTTTATTTTTGAAATAACGTGCTCACAAAAATAGCCAAGCAGGCTGGCCTCCACCTTGTGATCTTCCTGCCTCAGTCTCCGAAAATGCATATTGCTATCCACTTGCCCCAACACTCCTCTGTCTTCTTTCGTATAACTGTACATTCTGCCATATTCTTTCTGCCCATCTTGCTCCGTTCATTTCACTGTACGAATGCTGCACCAATACTATCCACCCAATTAAAGAGCCACAGGCCACCATTTCTACATTAGGCTGTCTTGAAATATCCTCCGCCAAAGACATCAGTCCACCGCTTTTCAACTTAGCATCAGGCAAGCATTTGGGCTGTGGGCAAACTGCTGCCAGACTCTTTATCAAAATATCCCGGTTGCTGCCTACGTCTTTATTTTCCTCTGGAACTACATTCTTTGCAGCCATGCTTTCTTCCAGGCTTCCACTAGAATGGCCCTTTAAACTCTGCTTACAATAGTCAACAGCCTTTCCAGCCCAAAGTTCCAAAGTCTTCCACATTTCTCCGAACATACTCATGGTCAGGTTCTTCACAGCCAACAGCCCACTCTCTGGTACCAATAACTGTACATTCTGCATTTTTCTGCCCCATCTCAACACACCTTTTCCTGTCACATGATGAGCCTGCAAATAGAGCCAGCCCTCCAGGGTGGTCTGGCCACTGAAAAGCTGAGCCAGCCCGCATCTTTCTTTTTCTGAAAGCTCCACTGGGTCCAGGTCTGCCTGAAGCTGTGGCACCCACATCCTCCTATTGACTCACACTGGTCCTCCCCACCCTTACGGCTGGACTGCTACACCACTTTCCACGCATTCTCCTGGACAAACCTATCTCCCCCAGCTATGTACTTCTGCTATTGTTTCTACAAATTTTTCCTGGGTGCCCTAAAGTTAAAGAATTTTATCCATGTAGACTGTTAACCTCAGCTCCTGGTTGTTGGCAGGGGCCATGTGAAAACACAGCATGCACATAAAAAAAAAAAAATCCCACTTTTGAACACGTCTTGGAAACAGAAAGCCTCTGTCATTCATTCTAAGGCTATTGTGGTTAGGAGTGATTCAGACTCACGGCAGCTCCCCTCTACCCTCAGTGATCTCCAGGACCAGAGCGTGTCTGGGTCTGAAGATGCCTTCCACGAAGCAAAGGCCGCAGGGTGTGGGCTGGATGCCTCCTAAGAGCTGAGCATGGATGGAAGGAAAGTGGAAGAGGATGTTTGTCTGGTTCCCCACAGCTCCCACCTTCCCCGCTCAGGGAGAATCGGTCCATTGTGTAGGTAGGACGATGGGCTTGTTTACCTTCTCAGGCTCAGTTCTGTGCAAGATTTCACTCAGTTCTCCTTCCACGGAAAAATGACCACAGGAAGAGGCTGAGTTGCCCTTGTCAGATGTCCAGGCTCTCATCGCCTGTCCCATTTCTCTGCCTGTTTCCCCATTGCTGGCTTTCAACAGAAAATTCAAAAAGCAAGCTTACTTCAGTCCCATGGCAAGAGCACAGGCATTCACTAGTGCATTCATTTACATATGCATCCACTAGGCTGACATTTATTGAGTACCTACTGTGTGCCAGGATTTTTCTAGATATTGGTGATCCTAATGGGAAAGAGGCAGTCTCACAGTTCTGAGGGGAGTCTGGCACGATCCCATATGGTCATTGAAACATACTGATCCAGCCTGGGGAGGAATTAGAAGAGGTAAAGGGACCTTGATTTTATTAATTTTATTTATTTCTGTATGTATATGAATGTACTGTCTGCATGCAAGTCTGTGCACCCGTGTCGTGCAATGCCGCGGAGGTCAGAAGAGGGTCTCAGATTCCCCTGGAACTGGAGTTCTCCTGGAATTGGAGCTTCAGACGGTTCTCAGCCGCCATGTAGGTGCTGGGGATCGAACCCGGGTCCTCTGTAAGAGCGGTCGGCGCTCTTAACCGCTAGGCCATCTCTCCAGCCCGGGACCTTGATTTTAAAAGTTAGCCCTATGGGCAATGATTTTAAATTATTTCTTTCTTTATTTATTTATTTTTCAATTGAATGAGTGTATCATCTGCATGTGTGTAAGTGCACCTGTGTCATGCAATGCCCACGGAGGTCAGAAGAGGGTGTCAGATCCCCTATAACTGGAATTAGGGTGGTTGTTAGCCACCATGTGGGTGCAAGGAATTAAACCTGGAGTAAGGTTGTAACCCATCTAAGTCAGGGACTTCAGGAAGCCAACTGAGGCAGAAGTTCTGAGAAACAATTATCCTGGACTGCATTTCTGCGACTCGAGAAATGTTGCTGCAACATCCTGCAATCATACCTCACCAGAGACCAGAAGCCAACTGAGGCAGAAGTTCTGAGAAACAATTATCCTGGACTGCATTCCTGCGACTCGAGAAATGTTGCTGCAATATCCTGCAATCATACCTCACCAGAGACCAGAACCAGGCCTCAGTCTCTCTCGAAATGCTCCTACTGATACCATCACAGGTCCCAGTTTCCCTTGAGATGCTTCTACTGATACCAGCCACAGACCCACTTATGCCCATTCCCCCATCTCCTTGCCTTCACTTCCCTGAAAACTCACTTCCTTGTGTGCCTGGGTATAAAACTGCCATCTGGGGGATATTCTAATGCTGGTCATCCTAATCTGGACACAGGCAGGCCGGCCGTCATGCCTAAAATTAACCTGACTTCCTTTTCATTGGAGTCCTGACATTTTCTCCTCTCTGTGCCATCTCCCCTCGAAATGAACCTAACACCTAACACCTGGGTCCTCTGTAAGAACAGCCAATGCTCTTAACCACTCAGCCATCTCTCCAGCCCAGCAGTAATAATTGAGGTGGACCAGATCATGAGGTGGGCTAGATAGCATTCCATGTCTGACTTTGGCATAGACCTCTGCTGTGCTGAGATTGAAGGTAGGCAGGGGATTAAAGGCGTGGGCCACCACACTGCCTGGTTTGGGGAACTCTTAGGATGTAGAACTTAGAAATATATCAGGGCCTATTCTCAAGCAGGAAGTCTTAAGGTGTGGTGAGATAAGCTAGATAACCCCATACTTCTGCTCTTTGTAAAACACTTGATATGTTAGCTTAGCACTTGGGAGGCAGAGGCAGGTGGATCTCTGTGAGTTCAAGGCCAGCCTGGTCTACAGAGTGAGTTCCAGGCAGAGCTACAGGGAGACCCTGTCTCAAAAAGACCAAAACAAAACAACAGCAACAAAAAACACTTGATATGTTAATCAAATACTTATGCTCTGTAGAAGTCTTGTCTAAGACTGGTTAAATATGGGCTGGAGGGATGGCCTAGCGGTTAAGAGCGCTGACCGCTCTTGCAGAGGACCCGGGTTCGATCCCCAGCACCCACATGGCGGCTGAGAACCGTCTGCGACTCCGGTTCCAGGAGAACTCCAGTTCCAGGGGAATCCGAGACCCTCTTCTGACCTCCGCGGCATCGCACGACACGGGTGCGCAGACCTGCATGCAGACAATACATTCATACATATAAAAATAAAAATAAATAAAAATTAAAAAAAAAAAAAAGACTGGTTAAATATCATCCTTGTAAAAGAGACTGTATATATATCCCCAAACAGCAAGATCATGTTGCTGTCCCTATTCTAGAGCTTGTTTCTAACTTACAACAATAATTTTTTTTTTTTTTTGTCTTTTTGAGACATGGTCTCCCTGTAGCCCCACCTGGCCTGGAACTCACTATGTGAGACCAGGCTAGCCTTGAACTTATAGAGATCTGCCTACCTCTGTCTCCTGTGTGCCGGGATTAAAGGCATGCTCCACCCTTACAACAATAATTTTTTTTTTTTTTGTCTTTTTGAGACATGGTCTCCCTGTAGCCCCACCTGGCCTGGAACTCACTATGTGAGACCAGGCTAGCCTTGAACTCACAAGCAATCCACCTGCCTCTGTCTCCCGAATGCTGGGATTGAAGATGTGTGTCACCACGCCCGGCTGGCAATAATAATTATAGCTATAATATCATTAAGCATCTTCAATGTGTCAAGCACTGTGCAAAATTTTTACATATATATGATTTTATTCAAATCCTCACAACACCAAGTAGGCAGCTTCACAACTGAGGAAAGTGTGATCTTCAAAGGTCAACTGGCTTTTTTTTTTTTTAATTTTTTTTTAAACTGAGAATAAATAGCAGAAGTGAGAGTTAGACTCAGATTTTCCTGATCCTAGGGCTGCTGTGGGTGGTTGTGCAGGTTAGACACTGCACAACTCTAGTGATAGCCCTTCTCTTGATGTATTTATTATTCATGGATGTAGTGCATCTAGGCAGAAAAAAAACCTCTGCAGTGGTTTGAATGAGAAATATCCCCTCCCAGGCTCCAAGTGTTAGATTTTTGGAGAAGGAAAAGGAAAGAGTTTAAAGTTAAGAAATAAGAACTAGAGCCAGCCCTGCAGCAGGCAAGGAATGTCTACTTTATCAGAAGTATACAGTGTATGACAGACATGCCATAGCAGGAAAGGAGCATTTGCCCCCTAATGAAGAGAGGGGAAAGATTTTATTCACTGAGTCCAGCTGTGTTTGATGCCAAGCTTTGGTGTCCTTGCTTCATTGAAAGCCTTCTTTTAAGACTGCTTCCTGGGCTGAGCAGGGCAGTATCTTTGATAGGTTGGATCCATAAACAGACTGCATCAGTCCTGGGAGTGACTGGTGAAGGCTTCAGCGAGACCAGACTCCCAATTTAGGGCCAGTTAGTCATTTCAAGGGATTTATGACTCCATGGCTTCCTTAATGAAGCTTATGGATCCTCTGGTATTCACACAGTCTATCACCATATATTCGAACACTTGGTCCTCAGTTGGTGGTGCTGGCCTTGCTGGAGGAAGTACGTCATTGGGGGCAGGCTTTGAGAGTTCCTAGCTTTGCCCCACTTCCAGCTTGTTCTGTCTACTTGTGAGTTACTGAAGATAGGAGTACTGGGCTACCTCTGCTGCCATGCTTCCCTACCATGATGGATTCTTCGCCTTCTGGAATCTGAAGCCAAATAAACTCTTCCTTCTCTAAGTTGCCTTGGTCGTGGCGTTTTATCAAAGCAACAGGAAAGTAAACAGTTACAAATGTATGAGAAAATGCCTGGAGTCATACATTGCTGTGCAATGTATCCATGTCAGGAGTGGTCATGGTGGAACTCACTGATAGTCTTGGGAGTGCTCCCAGCCAGGCATGCATGTTTCCCTTCTGAACCATTGGTCGTGCAAACATTCCAGCATATAGGACAAGAGGCCCCCAGTCTCTAAACTGCTCAGTGACCTAGAATGGTCACATACTTGTATTTGGCCTCCAACAGCTTAGTCCTACTGCCTTCACATGACTTAGGTTGAAAATAAGCACACCCAGGCTGGAGAGATGGCTCAGTGGTTAAGAGCTCTTGCAGAGGACCCTGTGTGGGAAGATCCAGTTTGAATTAGGGGCTAGTTCTCAGCTAGCACATTTCAGGGCACCATGTGGGAGTCCTGGAATTTCTCTGACCCCCGCCCCAAGAAGGAGCAAGCAATGTGGCCCAGGATGCTAGGCAGAGCAGCAGTATGCAGTGGTGCAGAACTGGGGGGTCTGTGATTGTCTCCCGGAGCTTATGTCATTTTGCTTATAAAAGCAAGCTGTAACAGGCAATAAATTGAATTCTCTATTACCATCTGTGCTGGATAGCTTTAGTGTCAACTTGACACACCTGGGTTGAGGGAGCCTCAATTGGGAAATTGGCTCCATTGGATTGGCCTGTGGCCATGTCTATGGAGTACTGTCTTGATTGTTGGGCAGTGTGGGAGGGCCCAGCCCACAATGAGTAGTGCCACCCTGGGTAGGTTGTTGTGTACCTTATAAGAAGGCAGGCTGGGCATGAGCCAGGGGAGCAAGCTGGTGAACAGCATTCCTCCATGGCCTGTGCTTCAGCTCCTGCCTCCAGGTTCCTTCCCTGAGTTCCTGCCTTGGGCTCCCTAAGTGATGAACTGTGACCCAGGAGATGTAAGCTGAATAAACCCTTTCCTCCCCAAGTTGGTGTTGGTCAGAGTGTTTTGTCACAGCAATGGAAGACAAACTAGAACAGAAATTGGTACCAGAAGAGTGGGGTATTGCTGTGACAGACCTGACCTTGGTGTTTTGGGGAAGGATTGTGGAGGCGTTTGGAACTTTGGGCTGGGAAGATCATTGAATGCCTAAAGATTGTTGCTATGGAGCTTGGAGCAGTTTTGCTGAAGGAGTTGTAGAAGATGGAGGCCTGGCTTGTGAAGTTTCTAGTTTCAAAGGAGAGCAGAGATCATCAGGACTGTGTAATCTGTGGGTTCTGGTCAGCTGGGGCTGTGGAGAATCAGCTGTAAGTAACAAGAGACCAGAACCTGAAGTGAAACTTTTGTGGTACTGGGGCAATTGATGCTGGTTAGCTGGGGCTGAAAAATCAGCTGTAAGTAACAAGAGACCAGCATCACTGAGGTGAAATCTTCTGGGGAGAATATCTTCAAGGTCAGCACACAGAAGCTGTGACCCAGAAAGGGCCTGAGCCTCCATCTCGAGCCAGAAGCCGGACTTGGTAACGTGTAAGAGTCTCCTATATGGTTCCGGTGTTGAAATTTGAGGGGGTCACAGAGAGCAGCCGAGGCTTGGCACTGTGAGAGGTCAGGAAAGACCATTGGTGGAAGTGCACCTCGGTTGCTGTGAAGACCCCAGGATTGCAGGGGTCATGGAGAGAAGCTGAGGCTTTGCACCAGGAGAGGTCAGAAGAGACCATTGGTGAAGGTGCTGCCTCAGTTTCAGTAGCGACCCCAGCTTTTTGGAGATGCCGGTACCCTGGGACGACCACCAAGAGCAGCGGTAGGTGTAGAATGGAGTCGGCCTGGGCCTGCGAGATGAGTGTGCCACGGACGGCAGAGTCGGAGAGGGGGAGCTGCCGAGACCCTTTGGAGCCCAGAAGATCGTGAGTGAATCCCAGGTGTCCAGCCTTGAGCTACTTNGTGAGAGTTAGACTCAGATTTTCCTGATCCTAGGGCTGCTGTGGGTGGTTGTGCAGGTTAGACACTGCACAACTCTAGTGATAGCCCTTCTCTTGATGTATTTATTATTCATGGATGTAGTGCATCTAGGCCAGAAAAAAAAAACCTCTGCAGTGGTTTGTTTTTTTTTTGAATATGAGACCTATATCCCCCTCCCAGGGCTCCAAGTGGTAGACTTTTTGGAGAAGGAACGGAAAAAGAAAAAGAGTAAAGGGAAGGAAAGAGTTTTTTAAAGTTAGTTAAGAAATAATGATAACTAGAGCCCAGCCTCTGCAGAGGGCACGGAATGTCTACTTTATTCAGAAAGTTTATACAGTGTAGTACAGACCTGCCCATAGCAGGAAAAGGAGCATTGGCCCCCTAATGGAAGAGTCGAGGAGGAAGGAAAGGAAAGAGAGGGGGGAAAGATGTTTATTCACTGAGGTCCAGCCTGGGTTTGATGCCAAGATTTGGTTTTGTGTTTTGTTTTGTCCCTTGCTTCATGAAAAAGCCTTCTTTTAGACTGCTTCCTGAGGCTGAGCAGTGGCCGTATCTTTGATTAGGTTGTGCTTCCATACACCGACTGCATCGTCCTTGGAGTACTGGTGAAAGGCTTCAGCGGGAGACCAGCTCCCAAATTTTATGGCCAGTTGTTAGTCATTTCCAGGGGATTTGTATTTTTATGACTCCATGGCTTCCTTAATGAAGCTTATGACTCCTCTGCTATTCACAAATCCTATCCCCATATATTCGAGTACTTGGTCCTCAGTTGGTGGGGCTGCCTTGCTGGAGGAAGTTAGTCACTGGAGCAGGCCTTGAGAATTCCTCGCTTTTTGCCCACTTCCAGCTTGTTCTGTCTACTTGTGAGTTACTGAAGATAGGAGTACTGGGCTACCTCTGCTGCCATGCCTCACAGCCATGATGGACTCATCCCTCTGGAACCTTAAGCCAAAATAAACTCTTCCTTCTCTAAGTTGCCTTTGGTCGTTGTGACGTTTTATCAAAGCAACAGGAAAGTAAACAGTTACAAATGTATGAGAAAATGCCTGGAGTCATACATTGCTGTGCAATGTATCCATGTCAGGAGTGGTCATGGTGGAACTCACTGATAGTCTTGGGAGTGCTCCCAGCCAGGCATGCATGTTTCCCTTCTGAACCATTGGTCGTGCAAACATTCCAGCATATAGGACAAGAGGCCCCCAGTCTCTAAACTGCTCAGTGACCTAGAATGGTCACATACTTGTATTTGGCCTCCAACAGCTTAGTCCTACTGCCTTCACATGACTTAGGTTGAAAAAATAAGATAAGCACCACCCAGGCTGGAGGGAGGAGCGCTGGCGAGATGGCGCTCAGTGGGTTTTAACGTTTAAGAGCTCTTGCAGAGGAGGACCCTGTGTGGGAAGATCCAGTTAGAATTAAGGGCTAATTCTCAGCTAGCACATTTCAGGGCACCATGTGGGAAAGTCCTGTGGGGTGAATTTCTCTGACCCCCCCGCCCCAAGAAGCGAGGAAGGAAGAAGAAGGAGAGGCAAGCAAATTCAATGTGCAAGCAATGTGGCCCCGGTATTTTTTTTTTTGCTTAGGCCAGAGCAGCGTAGTAGTATTAGAGCAGTCTAGCACGCACAGTATTTTTGCAGTTGTGCTTTTGCAGAAACTGGGGAAGTCTTGTGAACTGTCCTCCGGAAGAAAGCTTATCATTTTGCTTATAAAAGCAAGCTGTTTGTTTACCAGGCACATACATTTTGAATTCTCTCTTACCACTTGTGCTGGAAGCTTTAGTGTCAACTTCACAAACCTGGGTTTTTTGATGGAGCCTCAATTGGGGAAAATTGGCTCCATTGGATTGGCCTGTGGCCATTTCAGTGGAGTACTGTCTTGATTGTTGGGCACGTTGTGGGAGGGGCCAGCCCCAACAATGCGTAGTTGCCACCCTGGGTTAGGTTGTTGTGTTGTACCTTAGAAGAGCAGGCCTGGGCCTGAGCCTAGGGGAGCCAGTGGTGTTGAACAGCATTCCTCCATGGCCTGTGCTTCAGCTCCTGCCTCCAGGTTTCCTTCCTGCAGTTCTGCCTTGGCTCCCTACAGTGAGTGGTGAACTGTGACCAGGAGATGTATAATTGTAAGTGAATAAAAATAAACCCTTCTTTCCTCCCCCAGTTGGTTGTCTGCCAGTGTTTGTCCGCAATGGAAGACAACTAGAGCACCATCTCATTACACCGCAGAAAATTCCCAGCATTATTTTTTGTCGCAATATATTTTATATTATCCAGGTCGAAAAGCATAGAGGCGGCGGATATAATGACTGCAATATGGCCTGGATATGCGGAATGTGTGTTTTTCAGAATTGATTTTGTTTCAACGTGGCCAGTGGGTTTCCAGTGGGTTGGACAGTGGTACATCAGTCCCCACCAACCTGGGGGTTAGCGGGGTAGCTGGTGTTGTTTGGGGCGTGTGGGGCTTGGAAGGAACTATCAGAATCCCCAGGCTGTGATGTGTGAAGTGATAGTGAGTTGTGGGTGGGTTTGGTTGTATGTGTATGGTTAGGGCTACGACAGGCCAATCAGCCATCAGCATGGATTTTCCTGTTCCAGAGCACGCAGTCTGTGGGCAGGTGAGGAAAGCAAAGAGCCAATACAGAAATTGTTCTAATTTCTACCAGGAGTATAGGACCGGAGTTGGTAATGTTAACTAGTACACGCTAAGGTCAGGTTACAAAGTATGTGGATGGGCTGGACAGAGATGTGCCCTACCGGTTACTTTTATAAAGAGCGCCGACCACCGATCTTGCAGAGGGACCCGGTGTTCGGCTCCCCAGCACCCACATGGCGCGCACGGAGCAGCCTCTCTGAAGCTCCAATCATTCCAGGAGAAACCCGTCCAGGGGACATTTATACGATGCCCTCTTCCTGACCTCCGCGGCATTGCACGACACGGTTGCACAGACCTCCATGCAGACCAGCAGACAATCATTCATACACATACAGAAATATAAAATAAAAAAAACAAAAAAACATTAAAAACAAAAAAAAAAAAAAAAAAAAAAAAAAGACAAGCAGTTAACAGTGGAATTTGATCTCTGACACCAAGGGTCAGTTCTCACGTTGCAATTGGCAAGGCACTACTGTTCACTTCCCTTACAGCAGGGTGACTGAGCTTACCGTTCATAGCAAGAGAAGCTCCTTCAACATGGCTGTTCGATTCCCAGCACCCACATAGTGGCAAGAACCATCTTTAAGTCTAGGTGTGGTGCTGATGCCTTCGCGCACGCCTTCTAAATCCTAGGGCACTTGGGAGGTGAGAAAAGGGTGGGTGGGTGTCTATGGTAGAGGAGGTTTAGAGAATAGACAGGTGGATCTTTGTAAGTTACAAGGCCAGCCTGGTCTAAAGCATGAGTTCCAGGCCAGCTTATAGGGATGACCATGTCCTCAAAAATACACAAAATATATTAACACACCGAATTTTTTTGGGGAGGGGTCTTTTTGGACAGGGTCTCCCTGTGGCCCCAGCTGTCCTGAACTCGCTCTGTGGCGCAGTGCTGGGCCTTGTGAAACTCATTCAAACTCGCTGCCTCTGCCTCCCCAAGTGCTAGGATTAAAGGGCGGTGGCCAAACCATGCCAGGCAAACACAGATGTTTTTACAGGAACCAAGTACATAGAAATGTCATAGAGGCAGGAAGTGCCCCTATAAAATTAACATCATCACCGGTAGGATTGGTGACACACCTTTAACTCCAGTAGTTAGTTTCTGGGAGGCACGATTTAGGTGGATCCCTGTGGATTTTTGTGAGTTTGAGGGCAGCCTTACTTATATAGCAAGTCCCAGGTCAATAGGGGCTATTTAGTGAGACCCTGTCTTGAAAAACAAAGAGTGTTTACTTGAAAGGAATCAAAGGCAATCCTAGGGACTGTAGAAAATGGGTCTTTTCTAGCAAAGAAGGACCAGAGTTCAGATTCCAGCACTCATGTAACAAGCTGGGCATCACACACACCCCTGTTACTCCAGCTCCAAAGTGGTAACAAGAGATACTTGCGGTTTAGTGGCTTCAAGAATAGTATCAGAAAACTAGGCGTAAAGAGAGAAATCTAAGGACAGTAGTGGGAGGGAAAGGGCTGACCTGTGCCTTCTGTACTTACTCTTCCTCCTTACTTCCTTCCTTCCTCTCTCCCTAACATACCTACCCCTAAACCTCCTTTCCCCTCCCTCCCTCCCACCCTCCCCCTTCCCTCTCCCTCCCCCCGCCCCCTCCCTCTCTCTCTCTCTCTTCTTCTTTCTTTCTTCTTTCTTTCTTTTCTTCTTTATTTCTTTCTTTCTTTTCCTTTCTTTCTTTCTTCTTTCTTTCTTTCTTTCATTTCATCTTTTTGAGACAGGGTCTCCCTGTAGCTCAGTGTTCCTGGAACTCACTCTGTAGACCCGGCTTGGCTTGAACTCAAAAGAGATCCACCTGCCCTACCTGGCCTCCCAAGTGCTATGCTTAAAGGCATTTGCCACTATGCCTGGCTCTCCTTTAACTTTTTCATACCTCTTTTCTAACCATGCTTTCCTTAGTGCATTGGGCTGCCCCAAGTTTTTTGTTTTTTCCCTTTTTTTCACAACTCCTTTCTTTTTCCATTCCCTGCTATGTACACTTGCTCATTACTATGGTTCTGAACTCATGCAGGCTGTGTAAACCAGCCTGGCTTCGAGTAGTGGGGCCTGGTGGGATTCCTTAATTCCTAGCACTTGGGAGGCAGAAGCAGGCAGGCGGATCTTTGTGAGTTCAAGGCCAGCCCTTTGCGTATACAGAGTGGAGTTCCCAGGACAGATGGGGCATCAGGGAGACCCTTTGTCTCGAAATGACCAATAAAAAAATAAAAATCAACAAAAAACAAAGTACCAAAAAAACAAAAAAAACAAACCCCCCCCAAAAAAAAACAACTAAACTAACAAAAAGTAATTGTTTGCCGTGAATCCAGATACCCAACTGTTCTAGTTTGTTTCCATTGCTGTGACAAACACTCGCAACCACATTGGGGAGGAAAGGGTTTATCAAGCTTACATCTCTTGGGTCCACAGTCATTTCAATTTAGGGAGCAAGGAAGGAAACCTAGGCAGGAACATGGAGGCAGGCGCTGAAGCACAGGCCATGAGGAGGTTCTGTTCACGGCGTGTGCCTCTCCCTGGCCTTGCCCGCCTGCCTTTTTTTTTTTTTTTTATTTTTTTTGGTCTTATCGAGACAGGGTCTCCCTGTAGCTCCAGCTGTCCTGGAACTTACTCTGTAGACCAGGCTGGCCTTGAACTCACAAAGATCCGCCTGCCTCTGCCTCCCAAGTGCTAGGATTAAAGGCGTGCGCCACCACGCCCGGCCAGCCTGCCTTCTTATACAGTACACAACAACCTGCCCAGGGTGGCACCACCCATAGTGAGCTGGGCCCTCCCACATTGCTCAACAATCAAGACAATACTCCACAGACATGCCCACAGGCCAATCCAATGGAGCCAATTCCCCAATTGAGGCTCCCTCAACCCAGGTGTGTCAAGCTAACACCAAAGCCATCCAGCACACCAACTGTGACAGTCTACCCCAGCTTGAAGCCTGGAAGTTCTCAAACCTGTGCCACTTCAGTTAAGTGCAGAGGGGGCGGTAGGTTTCTGATTAGGAAGGTTCCCCAATGTTGGTCAGAATATTTCTAAAACAGAAGTGAAAACATATGCTTTGGCATATGGCAAATGACGAGCTGTGAACTTACTGATGAGCATCTGGATTTTCTTTAATATCAGCAAGGGAATTACACTATAATCTATGATTCTATGACTGTAGCAGGCCTGAACAAACTCACCCTGCTGTGGTCAGCATTTGTCAATGTTTGTGGCCACCTAGTGCAAAGTTCTGGAGGAATTCTCCAATGGGTTAGACATAGTAAGCCTCACCTCCCTCTAAGGAAGTAGAAAGATCTAGACACTAACTTCTCCAGCATGCTCTTAGACAGAGCAAAGGCACATGGCAGGGTGGGCAGTCAGGTGCTCTGACCTAGGGTCTGGGAGGCAGTTGACCACAAAAAGGGGATTATCTTGTATTCTGCACCTTGGGCTTCTGTCTTATTTGTGGGTGTTTATGTGTGGTGATGCTGGTTGTGGTAGTTCATTTCCAATATGCTGCACAACTATCCTTCCCTCCCACCCTCCCTCTTCTGTGCTGGGGATGGAATGCAGGACTTTGCACTTGCTAGTAAAGCACTCTCATTGAGCTCTATCCCTGGCTCATTCCATACATTATCAACTATAGTCTCTATGCTTATTTATTTATTTATTTATTTATTTATTTATTTTTATTTTGGTCTTTTTGAGACAGGGTCTCCTTGTAGCCCCAACTGGCCTGGAACTTGCTCTGTAGACCACATTTGCATTTGCATGTTGGTGGTGGTGCTGGCAGTGATGAGAGTACTAAACCTTATCTTCCTTATCTTACTATGTAGACCAGGCTGGCCTTGAACTCACAGAGCTCCACCTGCCTCTGCTTCCCAAGTGCTGGGATTAAAGGAGTGTACCTAGCAGGGATCATTAAATCTTTAATTTTTTTTTTTGTCTTTTTGAGACAGGGCCTCCCTGAAGTACCAGCTGTCCTGGAACTCACTATGTAGACCAGGCTGCCCTTGAACTAACAGAGATCTGCCTGCCTCTGCTTCCCAAGTGCTGGGATTAAAGGCATGTACCACCATGCCTGGCCTTTATTCTTTTTTTAAGATGATAGTTTTTGTTTTATTTTATTCTATTTTTTGATAGTTTTGATTTTTGATTTTTGAGAAAGGGTCTTATGTAGTCCATATTGACCTAGAACTCACTATGTAGCTGAAGCTAACCTTGAACCCCTGATCCTCCTGCCCAGTTCTGGGTTTACCCACTATAGGCAACATGACAACTTCTAATATCAAGGAGCCTGTCATCCTAACAGTCTGGCTCATTCTCACTAGCTCTCAAACTGCCAAGTAATGAGAGGTAATATCATACAAAAGGCTATTATCATCTCCACGGTGTCTAGAAGTGATGAGCCAAAGAAAGGACCAGTCGTTCAGCCAGCATATGCACAGATATTTGCTCAGATATTTACTGGTTCCTGTCAGCATTCTTGTCTTCACTAAGTAGATTTCAGTGTTTCCTAGTGGAGAAAAAAGGCTGTGTCTGGAAGAAGGATACAATCATTTGAGAGAGCTTATTTTCCCAGCCCAGAAGTGAATCCCTCTCAAATCTATCCTTGCTTCATCAGATGGGCTTCTGAATACTAGTCAGTTTATTTCCCCCCAAACTACACAGCCAAGAAGTAGATATCCTGTAAGTGTGGTTGGGTTATTGTGAATCATTTTCCAGATTCTGAGCTTCCATGAAAAAGTAAGTTTTCTTTCTCTCTTTCTTTCTCTTTCTTTCTTTCTTTCTTTCTTTCTTTCTTTCTTTCTTTCTTTCTTTCTTTCTTTCTTTCTCTTTTCTTTTCTTCTTTTCTATTCTGAGACAGGGTCTCTCTGTAGCCCCAGCTTACCTTGAACTTGATATGTAGATCAGGTTGGCCTTGAACTTACAGAGATCTGCCTGCCTATGTCTCCTGAGTGCTGTGATTAAAGGTATGCACCAACATGCCCAGCAAAAATTAAGTTTCTTAATGTGCACAGATAAAAACTAGATCCCAAGCTGGGGCTATAGGGAAACCCTGTCTCAAAAAAAAAATAAAAAGCCAGGTGTGGTAGTGCACACGTGTAATCCTAGCACTGGGGACATGGGGAAAGGAAGGTCCCTGAGGCTCCCTGGCTAGCAGTCTAGGCAAATTAGTGAGCTTCAAGTTCAATGAAGACATTCTATCTCAAAAAATAAAGTGAAAATTGATTGTGTAATACACCTGATATTGACAAATGGCCTCCACATGCACAAGCATGCACATGTACACACAAACACACATACATCATGTACAAAATAAAAATTTTTGAGCTGTGTGCATGTATCTGCACAGTGAAGGGTCCTGTAGTCTGTTTACTTAGCATGTTAGAGATCAGTGTGGCATCAAGTTTTTGGGTTTTTTAAAATTTTTTTTGGTCTTTTTGAGGCAGGGTCTCCCTTTTAGTACCAGCTGTCCTGTAGCTCGCTCTGTAGACCAGGCTGGTCTTGAACTCACAGAGATCCACCTACCTCTACCCGAGTGCTGGGATTAAAGGTGCGTGCCACCACGCCCTTGAACTCACAGTGATCTGCCTGCCTCTGCCTCCCAAGTGCTAGGATTAAAGGTGTGCGCCACCACATCTGGCTTAAAGATGGTTCTTAGCTGCCAGAAAAAAAAAATTAAATGATATTTATTCATTTATGTGCATAGGGGTAAATGTGTCCCAGTAGACATGCGGAAGTCAGAGGACAACTTGTGGGAACTTTCTCTCCTTACAGCACGAGGCTCCCAAGGATCAAATTCAGGTCATCAAGCTTAGCAGCAGGTGTCTTTACCCAATAAGCTATCTCCTCAGCCCCCAATTTTTTTTTTTTTTGGTCTTTTTGAGACAGGGTCTCCCTGTAGTCCCAGATGTCCTGGAACTCACTCTGTAGACCGGGCTGGCCTTGAACTCACAAAGATCCGCCTGCCTCTGCCTCCCGGAGTGCTAGGATTAAAGGCGTGCACCACCACGCCAAGCTAGCCCCCAACTTTTAAATTTTATTTTGATTTATTTACTTTTCTTTGTGTATATATGTATATGTGTGACTGTGGTGTATGCATGCATAATGTATGTAAATGTGTGTGTTCAGGTTTGTATGCCTGTGAGCACACAGAGGCCACAGGAGGACATCAGACATCCTGTCCCATCATTCTCTACTGTATTCCCTTGAAACACAGTCTTCCTTGAACCTAGGGCTAGGCTGGTGACTGACACAGAAATTCCCCTGTATTCTTTCCCTGACCTCCAGCGCCAGGGCTAAGAGGTATGCAAGCTGTTATGCCTTTTTTTTTTTTTTAATATATAAAAGGAAGACTTTATTTAAGCTTAGAATTGATGGTTCCAGGGTATTAGAGTCCATTGTGGTAGGGAGGTGTGGTGGCAGGAGCTAGAGCAGAAAGCCAAGGTTCACATCTTCAAATGGGCACAGGAAGCAGAGAGAGAGCAAGCAACTGGAGACTGGCAAGGCTTATTGAACTCTCTAAGCCTGCCCCAAGTGATGTACTTCCTCCAGCATGGCCACACCTTCTAAGATCTTCCAAAACAGCGCCATCAACTGGGGACAAAATGTCTGAATTCTGGAAGCCTATGGGGGACACTCATTCAAACCACCACATTCCACTCTCTGGCCCCCATAGGCTCATGACCATATAAAATGCAAAATGCATTTAGTCTAACCTTAAAAGTCCCCATAGTCTTTACCACTCTCAATACTATTCAAAAATCTACAATTCAAAGTCTCTTCTGAGCCCCAGGCCAATCTCTTAACTGTAAGCTCCTGTAAAATCAAAAGACAAATTACATACTCCCAACATACAGTGGAACTGAATACACATTCCCATTCCAAAAGGGAGGAATAGAGGCATAGTGAGGAAATACTGGACCAAAACAAGACTGAAAACCAACAGGGCAAACACCAAGTCCAGTAGTTCCATGTGCGACTTCTGGGACTTTACTTCCAAAGGCTTAGATGGCTCAGCTCTTCCAGCTTTGCATACAATATACATCTCTTTCTTAGGCTGGTACCACTCCCTGTATGCAGCTCTCCTTGCCAAATGTCTCACAGCTCTAGCATCTCAAATGTCTTCTTGGGGTCTCCACTGCCAACCAGGCTTCACCTTCACAGCTTCACACAATGGCCTATCAGGGCCTTCTTTATGCAGGGATGCCCTGCTGCACTCTGCCTGGCCTCAGTGGCTCTCTGAAACTGTGGAGGAAGAACTGATAACCCCTTCACTCTTGCATCCTTTATACTCCTAAAGCCAGTACCAAGTGAATGAAACTGCTGAGTTTGGCTGCAAATTTGGGATGGTCCCTGGCCTCCTTCAACCACATTCACAGCTTTTCTCTGCCCTGGACTTGTTGGAGTAGAAAACCTGTTCAGTATTTTCCTTTCAAAAGTTGGAGGCTTAACTGAGTGTGGTCTTGCCCTGAAGGTACTCTTTCTATTGTTTACTTGTAAATCTCTAGGCCTCTCCTTAATCTCTTTAATCTCTATCAAAGGGATCCTCTCCTTCAGCACATGCCTTGGCTCCAACATTAATCTTCCTAGTGTACTTTTCAGATCCAAACTGTACATTCTGCATTTCTTTCTGCCCCACTTGCTCTTTTTCACTGTAGATCTGTATAATATTCACCATTAATAGCCATGTCACCATTTCTACATTAGGCTGTCTTGAAATATCCTCTGCCAAAGACATTAGTTCATTGCTTTTCTTTTTTTTTTTATTTTTTCTTTTTTTTTATTTTTTATTTATTTATTTTATGTGTATGAATGTAATGTCTGCATGTAGGTTTGTGCACCCGTGTCGTGCAATGCCACGGAGGTCAGAAGAGGGTCTCAGATTCCCCTGGAACTGGAGTTCTCCTGGAATTGGAGTTACAGACGGTTCTTAGCTGCCATGTGGGTGCTGGGGATCGAACCCGGGTCCTCTGCAAGAGCAATCGGCGCTCTTAACCGCTAGGCCATCTCTCCAGCCCCAGTCCATTGCTTTTCAACTTAGCCTCAGACATTTGGGCTATGAGAAATTCCAGCCAAACTATGCCAAAATTTGAGTATTCCCAAGTTTGGCTCTTAAGGTCCTTATTTATTTTACCTATGGAATACATTCTTTCTCCAGCATCTGCTTTCTATCCAGGCTATCTACTAGAATGGCTGCCATTAATCTACTCCTTACAATTCACTCAACAGGTTTTCTATCCCAAGGTTCCAATGTCTTCCACATTTCTTCAAAAACCCAGCATGGGGGCTGGAGAGATAATCACAGGTGGTTTTAAGAGTCACTGACGCTGAGCTGGCAAGAGTAGACCGGGTTCAGTTCCCAGCACCGACATGCAGCTAATGACAGTCTGTAACATCCCAAATTCGCAGGGAGAACTACAAGTATCCAGGGACGAAGTTCAGTCAGACCCTCTGGTTTTCTGCAGTAGGTGCACAGACCTGCAGCATGGCAGACAAATACATTCTCACACAAAGGAATAGGTAGACAAAATAAATAATAAAACAATTAAAAAAAAAAAAACACACCCACAAAGTGGGTCAGCGAGGATTTCAAAGCCATAAGCAGCCGCACTGTCTGGTAGCAATTATTTCTGGTATTATGTAGTATTTTCACTGTTTCTGTTTGCTGTCTGACATAAGATACTCATCGTTGACCATATTTGGGAAACTTATAATAAAGGAAGAGTTTAGATTTGAGTTTTAGGATTGATGGTTAATCAGGGAATTTAAAGTCCATTGAGCGCCAGGGAAGATGCATGGTGGCAGGAGCTGGAAAAGAAAGCTGAAGTTCACATCACAATGAGCACAGGAAGAAAAGAGAAAGAGAGAAAAAGAGAGAGAGAGAGCAAGCCATGCCTTGTTTTTCATGTGGGTGCTGGGATGTATACTTCAGGGTCCATTCAATGGCTTTAGGGAGTGCAAACACTGCTTAACCGAGCTGTCTCTTTTCTATTTTGATACGCCTACTAGCCATTTCTCTCCCGATTTTTAAATGCCAGCTGTAGGAACCCTCTGGGCCAGCCGGTGGAGTTCCAAGGCCCTGACCAAGAAGAGGTGAATAGATGATGGAGCACCGACTCCGGGAGCTGGGTGAATGAATGGCAGGGAAAAACAGAGCTTTCTGTCCAGCTTCAATTTTACTTATGAAGAAATGACAAGGATTTGTAATATGTACTTTGTCCTCTGGCTTCTTCTGGAAATGCCCTGCAAGGTGCTGTATCAAACCACCCTAACTCAGGCTGTTGTCCAATCAGAGAGGCAAAACAAGGTTAATCCATAATAATAATACATGGAGGTCAAGCGAGCACTGCTGGCAAGGGTGTATTAATACTCTACATACAGCCGCAGTCACTAGGACTAGACACAAGCAGAACATTAGTGGATCAAATAAGAGGACAGGGCTGACCCAGGCATGGCGGTGCATACCTGTAATCCCTACACGCAGGAGGCTGAGGCAGGAGGATTGCAAATTCAAAGCTGGCCTGGAATATATAATAAGTCGAGGTCAGCCTGTTGGGCTGGCAGAGGTTTTGAGCCCCGTTGTCCTCTAACAAACACAAGCAAAAGGAACAAAGCAAAATAGGAAAGAGGAATTGGCCGCAGCTTAGTGCAGGTAACCACACTGGGTGCTGAGTCATAGGCCCTAGGTTTCCTATCTTTTTTTCCACCCAGGTTCCACTCCTATAGAAGGCTGACTTCCAAGTAGGAATTTAGCACATTTGGTGTGTTGGTGCTAATTTATTCCCCCCAAAAACGGTTAAAAATGGAAAGAAAAATAAAAAAAGAACAATTTTTTTTTTTTTTGTTTTTGTTTGTATTTTATTGATGATTTTTATTTTTGGTATTTGTTTATTTTTGGTTTTTACACGGAAATAGGATTCACCACACCTAGACAGATTTTTTTTTTCCCCTGAAGACTGGGATCTTCAACATATATGTAATACAACCTGGATTCAGTTCTGGAACTCACCTAATGTAAAGACCACATTGGTCTGGAAACTGCAACTTACCCTCTGGAGTGGTACAGAGAGAATTAAAAGAAAGTGCTTAGCCCATTTTGTTACCCGCGGAGTGGCGTTGGCTTGTAACCTTTTGAGGAATAACTAATTTTAGTTTCACCTTAATGTGAAGGAAGATAAGTAGTGCAGGTATGAGTGTCAGATTAAGAAAGCTAATTAAATTGATCTCTTTCTAGGTGGTGGGAACTGTTATTTGACTATATTCAATGTACACCTGTAAGTTAATAAATATTAGTGTTCAATGGGAAATAAATAATTGTAAATATTAAAAACTAACATTTATGTACTAGAAGCTTTTATGTAACATGTTATCCAGTGGTTTAATTTACTAATAACTAGCTTATGGGTGAAGAAGTTCCAAGTCTCTGTGGCTTCCTATAATTACATTATTTGGACTCATAGGTCTTCCTCACTCTAAGGTTGGGCGCTCTCGCTAGGCATCTCCTTCAAGCTGTGGACCTCTGCAAGTGACCCAAGGCGACTCTATTTCTACCTGTTAGCGGTCTCATACAGAGAGCAACTCTGAGATGCCCTGAGTGTCATTTTCGGTCTACTTTAGGTTACCCTGATATTCTCAGTATATGAAGAAAGCAGATGTATCCTGGGTATATCCGGAGGAATCTGAGTCAGCACACAATTGAGTGGTTGCACTTTCAGGGTTACTGTTGCCGCCCCAGTCCCAGTAGCCAAGATATGTGCTCAGCAATGGTGTCCATCAACAGATGAATGGATAAAGATCATGTGCGTTGCCGATGTAACACGACGTAATGAGGCCTTTAGTATTTTTGCCATAGAGCAGAAAACAAATAATGTCATTTGGCCAGAAGTGGATGGGTGTCATATGATGAATGCCCAAGTGAAAATAAGCCAGATTCGGGCTGGAGAGATGGCCTAGCGGTTAGCAGCGCCGACCGCTCTTGCAGAGGACCCGGGTTTTGATCCCCATAGCCTCACTGCTCACATTTTGTTGTGGCTAAGAACCATCTGAACTCAATTCCAGGAGATACTCTCCAGTTCCAGGGGAATCCGAGACCCTGCTTCTGACCTCCATGCATTGCCACACACGCGGTGCATAATGACAGGAACCCCTCCTGGCATGCCAGACAAGTACATCATTCCTGTTTATCACATATTCAGAAATAAATAAAATAAACAATCCTTAAAGAAATTAAAAAAAAAAAAAAAAAAAGAAAAATAAGCCAGATTCAGAGAGACAAACACTGCCCGTTAAGCCTCCTCCCTAGACAGGATCAGTGTCCTCTGTCATGTGAACTCACAGATCTCTCAATTTCCCTCTCAAAGTAATCACATGTAATCCCAGCACTTGGGAGATAGCAGGCAGATCAGGAATTCAAATTCACGCTTGGCTATGTATCAAGTTTGAGGCCAGACTGAACCATGTCTTCAACAAACACATGAACAAATATTTTATGTTTTCTCTCATATGTGGAATCTAGATTTAATAGAATACAGGGGCTGGAGAGATGACTCAGCACTTAAGGGCACCTCTTGCAGAGGACCCGGGTTCAGTTCCCAGCACCCAGGTGGTGGCTAACAACCATCTATAACTTAAGTTCCAGGAGATCTGATGCCCTCTTCTGACTGCTGCAGGCATTGCATACACTTACACTTATACGTACAGGCAATACATTCACACACACTTTTAAAAATTAAAAAAAAAATGGGGCTGGAGAGATGGCCTAGTGGTTAAGAGTGCCAACTGCTCTTGTAGAGGACCTGGGTTCAATCCCCAGCACTCACATGGTGACTGAGAACTGTCTTTAACTCCAGTTCCAGGGGAATCGGACACCCTCTTCTGACCTCCATGGCATTGCATAACACAGGTGCACAAACCTACATGCAGGCAGTACATTCATACACATAAAAATAAATAAAAATTAAAAAAATTTTAAAAAGCAAAAGAAGGTGGGGCAGTAAAATGGCTCATCTGCCAAGTCTGACAACTTGAGTTGGATCCCTGGAACCCACACGGTGGAAGGAGAGAACCAACTCCTGCGAATTGTTCTCTGAGCTTAACATATGGGCCATGGCATGACATGCCCACACACATACACACAAAATAAATAAATGTCTAAATTACCAACACAACAACAAACAACCAAAAAGTGTGTGTAGGGGGCAGGCACTATTTGGGAAGAGGAAGGGGATAGGCAGGAGGAGGAGAGAGGATGAGGAGGGGGGCTGAGGATGATTATAACTGAAGTACATTACAAGCACATAGGAAAATATCATAATGAAATATGCTATTTTTTTTTGCTGCCAGGTCATCTTTATTTTCCTTAACAAAACACACACAAGAGCACAAAATTAACATATATCATCATTATTTTACAAGTATAAATAATACTAAGAATTCAAGTACAGTCAAGTGCAGATATATTTCCTATATGTTAATATGTAAACATAAACTAATTATATGCATCATTGCCTTTGGCCCAGCTGCAAAATAAAAGCCATCAAAAGAAACACTGCACTTGACTGTTGAGTTGCGTTCTTACTGAGAATTCATACTTATGCCTATGTAGTTAAGGTTACAGCTTTCAATATCACTTAATGTAAATACCTAAATAGATATTCCCTTCCCACTGACAAATATCTCAAGAAATCTAATGATGAAATCTAATGATGAAAAATTCAAAATCTTAATTTGTTTCAGACCTTAAAACAAACACAATTAGAGAACTTATTCCTAGCCAAAATTGTGCCTATGTCAAAATAGTATTATTTACAGGTTATACATGTAAAAAACAAAAATGCTCTCTTTTTAAAAAAACTTTTAGAATGCACAAAATATGTAACAGCTATCTAAATTATGTGGATCCTTGTACATTCAAAAGGATTCTTTTTTTTTTTTTTTTTGAGACAGGGTCTTCCTGTAGCCCCAGCTGGCCTGGAACACTCTCTGTAGACCAGGCTGGCCTTGAACTCACAAAGATCCGCCTGCCTCTGCCTCCCAAGTGCTAGGATTAAAGGCGTGCGCCACCATGCCCGGCTCAAAAGGATTCTTACTGCACTGATAGCACTTATGTTCAATATTAATATCCAATAGATAGAATCTGACATATTAAACTTACTAGGCAATCTGAATTTGAATGATATTAAGCAGAAATATGCTATTTTGAATAATTAAACTATACTACTCAGCCAAGTGTGGTGGTTCACAACTTTAATCCCAGCACTCAGGAGGCAGAGGCAGGTGGATCTCTGTGAGAATGAGGCCAGGCTGGTTTACAATAGTGAGCTCCAGAAAAACACAAACCCACACCAAAAAATATACATTACCTATGTGTGTGTATGTGTGTGTGTGTGTGTGTGTGTGTTGTGTGTGGTGTGTGTATAATATTTTGTGTGTGTTTTTGAGACAAGGTCTCCCTGTAGCCCAGGCTGGCCTGGAACTGGCTTTGTAGACCAGGGTGGCCTTGAACTCACAGAGATCTGCCTGCCTCTGCCTCCCGAGTTCTGGGATCAAAGGTGTGCATCACCACACCTGGCATATATATGTATTTTTGCGTATGAGTGTATCGTCTACATGTGTGTATGTGCACCTATGTCATGCAATACCTACAGAGGTCAGAAGAGGGCATTGGATCTCCTGGAACCAGAGTTATGGATGACTACTGTTAGCTATCAAGTGAGTGCTGGGAATCAAACCCAGGTCCTCTGCAAAAGCATTCAGTGCTCTTAACCACTGAGCCATCTCTTGAGAGAGCAAGAAAGGAGGGAAGGAAGAAAGAAAATCAAAGGAAAGAAGGAAAGAAAAAAAGAAAGAGGAGGGGAAAAAGGAATGGAAGAAAGGAAGAAGGGAGGGAGAGAGGAAGGAAGGAAGGAAGAAAGGAAGGCATGGAAGCTGGGCTAGGCTTGCTAAGTGAATACACTACGTGTGCCCTCCTTGTTCAGTTGTCCAGAAACTTGGCCCCTGGCCCCTGGCCCCTGGCCCCTGGCCCCTAGCTGACTGCCACAGATGCCAGGAAATCTAGTTGACTTTTATGTAACATGAACTAGAACCTGTTCTTTTAACCAGTATTTGCCAATAAATCTTTATTACTTTTTTGGTGTTTGTTTGTTTATTTGATTGAGATGGGGTCCCCCTGTAGCCCCATCTGGTTTGGAACTCACTATGTAGACCATGCTGGCCTTGAACTCACAGAGATCCACCTGCCTCTGTCTCCTGAGTGCTGGGATTAAAGATATGCACCACCATGCCCAACTAAATCTTTATTATTGTTAAATTTTTTTTATTTATTATTATTATTTTTTAAATTTTTTTATTAATTTTATTCATTTTCTGTATGTGTATGAGTGTACTGTCTGCATGCAAGTTTGTGTACCCATGTCGTGCAATGCCGCGGAGGTCAGAAGAGGGTGTCGGATTCCCCTGGAACTGGAGTTCTCTTGGAATTGGAGTTTCAGACGGTTCTCAGCTGCCATGTGCGTGCTGGGGATCGAACCCGGGTCCTCTGTAAGAGCGGTCGGCGCTCTTAACCACTAGGCTATCTCTCCAGGCCCCTTATTTATTATTTTTAATGGGTATGAGTATACTGTCTGCATGTAGGTTGGTGCACCCGTGTCCTGAAATGGTGTGGAGGTCAGAAGAGGGCATTGGATTCCTCTGGGAACTAGAGTCAAAGATGGTTCTTAGCCGCCATGTAGGTGCTGGGAATCAAACCCGGGTCCTCTGCAAGAGCAATTGGTGCTCTTAACCTCACAGCCATCTCTCCAGCCCCTAAATCTTTATTATTATTATTTTTGGTCTTTTTGAGACAGGGTCTCCCTGTAGCCCCAGCTGTCCTGGAACTCACTCTGTAGACCAGGCTGGCCTTGTACTCACAAAGATCCACCTGCCTCTGCCTCCCAAGTGCTAGAATTAAAGGTGTGCACCACCACGCCCAGCCTAAATCTTTATTATTAATAAGACTGAAGTACCTATTTGACAAGGCACTCATTACATTACAGTCACCAGACTGCTACACCTAAGGATCCAGCTCTGGCCTGGAAATTTACAAGTAGAGCACATTTTACTGGAGAAGCCCTTGCCCCAGTAGTGGTCATTAGTTGCCTGGGAGTGGAGTGAGGGTTGGAAGGAATTTCTGATCTCTGAAAGCACTTGTGAAACACTGGTATAGTGTGAACAGACATAGCCCTAGGTGGGCATTGCTTTAAAGTTTTTATTTTACTTTAAACTATTTCATTATTTTTATTTTATGCATATGAGTGTTTTGCCTGCATGTATTTAAGTGCTCTTGTGTGTGCAATGCCCACAGAGGCCAGAAGAGGGTGTCAGATCCCCTGGAACTGGAGTCACAGACATTTGTTAGCTACCATGTAGGTCCTGGGAACAAAACTTTGGTGCTCTGCAAGAGTAGCCATGCTCTTAACCACTGAGGCATCTCTCCAGCCCCTTCTTCAATGTTTTTAGTCACACAGTCCATTTTCTGTGAAAGTTTGAATGAAATTGTGGTATTTATAAAAGGTGATGTTTATATTGTTCGAAGGGGATTCAAAGACAAACCAACCAACCAAACAAACAATAACAATACCACCCCAAACCAAGCCAAACAAAGCCAAATACAGTCCTCAGGCTCAGGGTTAGATAAGAGTGTCCAAGCTGTTGGAGAGCCTAAATAAATACCAACAGATTCCAGGGGCTGGAGAGATGGCCTAGCAATTAAGAGTGCCGACCGCTCTTGCAGAGGACCCAGGTTCGATCCCCAGCACCCACATGGCGGCTAAGAACTGTCTGTGACTCCAGTTCCAGGAGAACTCCAGTTCCAGGGGAATCCGAGACCCTCTTCTGACCTCCGCGGCATTGCACAACATGGGTGCACAGACCTAAATGCAGACAGTACATTTATACACATACAAAAATCAACAACAACAACAACAACAACAACAACAAACAAACCTACATGCAGACAGTACATTCATAAACATAAAAAAAAAATACCAACAGATTCCAAAACTGCCTTTCTCTTCTTTTTTTCTTTTCTTTTTTTAGTCTTTTTTTTTTTTTCTTTTTGGTGTTTTTGAGACAAGGTCTCCCTGTAGCCCCAACTGGCCTGCAACTCACTCTGTAGACTAGGCTCGCTTTGAATTCACAGAGATCCACCTGCCTCTGCCTTCTGAGTGCTGGGATTGAAGGCATGTGCCATCAAACCTGGCTGCAGAACTGTCTTTCGACAAAGGAGAATAGCTGTTGGTTTGAGGAGGCCTCTGAGTGGAATGCTACTCTGTACAGGGTAGTGAGAGTGGACACTGAATAACAGAAGTGGGCAAAGCTTTCAGAGACCTCCACTTATACGCACTGCCATATCCATTTTATCTGATTTTAATTATTTAAAGATTCTCTTGGAACATGTAACCCTGTAGGTCCCATCTGCCAAAAGTCATTATTGCAGGTGCTCTGGTTTGAACTGGAAACAACCCCCCAGGGCTCATATTTTCAATACTTGACCCCCAGCTAATGGTACTTTTGGGGGAGGTTCTGGGAACTTCCAGAGGTAAGGTCTAGTTGGGGAAGCAGGTGCCTGGGGGAGGTGACAGCTGCCCTTTTTTCCCCATCTTGCTCTCTTCTTCCTCCTTGCAACCATGATGACAGACTCCATCACATGCTCCTGTTGCCATGACTTGAGCTGCTCCACCATGCCTTCCTACCGTGATGGACTGACCACCATGCCTTCCTACCATGATGGACTGACCACCATGCCTTCCTACCGTGATGGGCTGAAACGCTCTGAAACCATGAGCCATAATACATCTTTCCCCTCTTGTTTCTGTCAAGCGTTGTTGTTACATCAAAGTAAAAGCTAATCAGAACAGCAGGTATGTTGCCAAGCTGGGATTCGCCTGGGTCCTCTGACTCCAAAGTTCAGGTAATAGTGAGTGGCTGCTTCTGAGCTGCTTAAAGGCTTAATTGTGTTTATGCAGGGGTACGCACAGCACACATCAGTTAATTATTTCTCTTAATATCCTGAATATTAAATGTTTTCTCCTTTACCTTTTCTCTGGACTCCTATTCACAGAGAAAATCTTTGCTTTCTTCCTTGCATATGTGTATATTACACATGTGGTATGTGTATGTGTGATGCCTGCACATGAGTATTAGAGTATGTGTACACCCAGGTGTGCACATGTGGAGGCCAGAGTAGGATGTTGGTTGTCTTCGTTGTCTTCCTCTATCACTCTCATTATCTTTTTTTTTTAATTTTTAAATTAATTTTATTTATTTCTGTATGTGTATGAATGTACTGTCTGCATGCAGGTTTGTGCACCCGTGTCCTGCAATGCTGCAGAAGTCAGAAGAGGGTGTCAGATTCCCCTGGAACTGGAGTTCTCCTGGAATTGGAGTTTCAGACGGTTCTTGGCCGCCATGTGAGTGCTGGGGATCGAACCCGGGTCCTCTGTAAGAGCGGTCGGCGCTCTTAACCGCTAGGTCATCTCTCCAGCCCCACTCTCATTATCTTGAGACAGGGTCTCTCTGACAAGTCTACTCTCAGAATACACCTGCCTCTAATCTCCAAGGCTGAGTTTAAGGCACATACATCCATGTTCATTTGTTGTTGTAGATTCTTTTTTTTTTTTTTNCCTGCCTCTGCCTCCCAAGTGCTAGAATTAAAGGTGTGCACCACCACGCCCAGCCTAAATCTTTATTATTAATAAGACTGAAGTACCTATTTGACAAGGCACTCATTACATTACAGTCACCAGACTGCTACACCTAAGGATCCAGCTCTGGCCTGGAAATTTACAAGTAGAGCACATTTTACTGGAGAAGCCCTTGCCCCAGTAGTGGTCATTAGTTGCCTGGGAGTGGAGTGAGGGTTGGAAGGAATTTCTGATCTCTGAAAGCACTTGTGAAACACTGGTATAGTGTGAACAGACATAGCCCTAGGTGGGCATTGCTTTAAAGTTTTTATTTTACTTTAAACTATTTCATTATTTTTATTTTATGCATATGAGTGTTTTGCCTGCATGTATTTAAGTGCTCTTGTGTGTGCAATGCCCACAGAGGCCAGAAGAGGGTGTCAGATCCCCTGGAACTGGAGTCACAGACATTTGTTAGCTACCATGTAGGTCCTGGGAACAAAACGGTGCTCTGCAAGAGTAGCCATGCTCTTAACCACTGAGGCATCTCTCCAGCCCCTTCTTCAATGTTTTTAGTCACACAGTCCATTTGGTGTGAAAGTTTGAATGAAATTGTGGTATTTATAAAAGGTGATGTTTATATTGTTCGAAGGGGATTCAAAGACAAACCAACCAACCAAACAAACAATAACAATACCACCCCAAACCAAGCCAAACAAAGCCAAATACAGTCCTCAGGCTCAGGGTTAGATAAGAGTGTCCAAGCGGTTGGAGAGCCTAAATAAATACCAACAGATTCCAGGGGCTGGAGAGATGGCCTAGCAATTAAGAGTGCCGACCGCTCTTGCAGAGGACCCAGGTTCGATCCCCAGCACCCACATGGCGGCTAAGAACTGTCTGTGACTCCAGTTCCAGGAGAACTCCAGTTCCAGGGGAATCCGAGACCCTCTTCTGACCTCCGCGGCATTGCACAACATGGGTGCACAGACCTAAATGTAGACAGTACATTCATACACATACAAAAATCAACAACAACAACAACAACAAACAAACCTACATGCAGACAGTACATTCATAAACATAAAAAAAAATACCAACAGATTCCAAAACTGCCTTTCTCTTCTTTTTTTCTTTTCTTTTTTTAGTCTTTTTTTTTTTTTCTTTTTGGTGTTTTTGAGACAAGGTCTCCCTGTAGCCCCAACTGGCCTGCAACTCACTCTGTAGACTAGGCTCGCTTTGAATTCACAGAGATCCACCTGCCTCTGCCTTCTGAGTGCTGGGATTGAAGGCATGTGCCATCAAACCTGGCTGCAGAACTGTCTTTCGACAAAGGAGAATAGCTGTTGGTTTGAGGAGGCCTCTGAGTGGAATGCTACTCTGTACAGGGTAGTGAGAGTGGACACTGAATAACAGAAGTGGGCAAAGCTTTCAGAGACCTCCACTTATACGCACTGCCATATCCATTTTATCTGATTTTAATTATTTAAAGATTCTCTTGGAACATGTAACCCTGTAGGTCCCATCTGCCAAAAGTCATTATTGCAGGTGCTCTGGTTTGAACTGGAAACAACCCCCCAGGGCTCATATTTTCAATACTTGACCCCCAGCTAATGGTACTTTTGGGGGAGGTTCTGGGAACTTCCAGAGGTAAGGTCTAGTTGGGGAAGCAGGTGCCTGGGGGAGGTGACAGCTGCCCTTTTTTCCCCATCTTGCTCTCTTCTTCCTCCTTGCAACCATGATGACAGACTCCATCACATGCTCCTGTTGCCATGACTTGAGCTGCTCCACCATGCCTTCCTACCGTGATGGACTGACCACCATGCCTTCCTACCATGATGGACTGACCACCATGCCTTCCTACCGTGATGGGCTGAAACGCTCTGAAACCATGAGCCATAATACATCTTTCCCCTCTTGTTTCTGTCAAGCGTTGTTGTTACATCAAAGTAAAAGCTAATCAGAACAGCAGGTATGTTGCCAAGCTGGGATTCGCCTGGGTCCTCTGACTCCAAAGTTCAGGTAATAGTGAGTGGCTGCTTCTGAGCTGCTTAAAGGCTTAATTGTGTTTATGCAGGGGTACGCACAGCACACATCAGTTAATTATTTCTCTTAATATCCTGAATATTAAATGTTTTCTCCTTTACCTTTTCTCTGGACTCCTATTCACAGAGAAAATCTTTGCTTTCTTCCTTGCATATGTGTATATTACACATGTGGTATGTGTATGTGTGATGCCTGCACATGAGTATTAGAGTATGTGTACACCCAGGTGTGCACATGTGGAGGCCAGAGTAGGATGTTGGTTGTCTTCGTTGTCTTCCTCTATCACTCTCATTATCTGTTTGTTATTATTTTTTTAAATTAATTTTTTTTATGTCTGTATGTGTATGAATGGTCTGTCTGCATGCAGGTTTGTGCACGCCCGGGTCCTGCAATGGCGCAGAAGTCAGAAGGGGGTCAATTCATGGAACTGGATTCTCCGGGAATTGAGTTTCCAGACGGTTTTCTTGGCCGCCATTTGAGTGCTGGGGATCGAACCCGGGTCCGCTGTAAGAGCGGGTCGGCGCTCTTAAAACCGCTGGGTCCTCTATCTCTCCAGCCCCACTCTCATTATCTTGAGACAGGGTCTCTCTGACAAGTCTACTCTCAGAATACACCTGCCTCTAATCTCCAAGGCTTGAGTTTAAGGCACAACATCCATGTTCATTTGGTGTTGTAGATTCTTTTTTTTTTTTGTCCTGTTTTGAGACAGGTAGCCCTGGAGCCCTCATCTGTCGCTGGAACTCACTCTGTATAGAACCAGGCTGGGCTGAACTCACAAAGAGCCGCCTGCTCTCACTCTGCCTCCCCGAGTGCGAGGATTAAAGGCGTGCACCACCATGCCCGGCTGTAGATTGTTCTTTTTGACAGAGTCTCCCTAGTCACAGCCTGCCTGGAAGTCATGATGTGAACTAGGGCAGGCTCGCAGAGATCTACCTGCCTCTGCTCTCTAAGGCTGGGATTAAAGGCGCTGCCACCACACCCGGCTCATACTCAGCTCTTTACATGGCTGCTGGGGGTCAACCTCAGGTCTTCATGTTTGGAAAGCAAGTGCTCTTACCCACTGAACCATCTCTGCAGTCCCCAAACCTTTGCATTCTTTAGGGCAGTCTGTTTCTACTTGGACAGCTTGGCAAGGAAAACAAACAAACAAACCCCCAGAAAGCTCGTGTTCGCCCAGGTAAACCAAGGGAAAAAGCTGCCTTCCTTTTCCCCAGAGTGACAGTTCACTTCATTCCAGTAATAAACTGGCTTCCAGGGAGAAAGGACTGTTTAAAGGTCTGTGTCAATTACATGGTGATTATGAAATTCACGATATGACTAATCCAGTGGCTGAACCTGTGATTATCTAACACAATCCAAGAGTATTCAGTGTAATAGGCTCTTTGCTTCCCATTGAAGAGAAGTCTGTCAGTTTGAGTCTGTGTGTGCTATAGAAGGCTTTTCTCCTTTCCTGATCTCTCTTTATCAAAGAGAGTAAGCATTGATATGATGGTTTCTGTTTTAAGCTTAATGTCCTGAAAGTTATAAGGGGTATTTTTTTTTTTTTGGTCTTTTTGAGACAGGGTCTCCCTGTAGCCCCAGCTGTCCTGGAACTCACTCTGTAGACCAGGCTGGCCTTGAACTCACAAAGATCCACCTGCCTCTGCCTCCCAAGTGCTAGGATTAAAGGCGTGCGCCACCACGCCCGGCCATAAGGGGTATTTTTTTTTATGTATAAAATGAAGCTTGGGAACTCCAGTATGTGGCTTTATATAACTTCAAGTACCATAAATGTTTTTGACCTTGGAGCTCTCCTTTGGTGAATTACTTATGTTTCCCCCAGACTAGAGTCTATGATTAGACTATCGGTCATCTTGATAGGCATATAGCTTTCCAAAGTAGTCTTTATTTTGGGACAATTTATAATTTCTCTTTGTGTGTGTGTGTGTGTGTGTGTTCGTGTACATGTGGAGGCTAGAGGACAATCTTGCTTAGGTTGTCATTCCTCAGGATCCATCCATCCTTGTTTTTGGTTTGTTTAAGATTTTTTTTTGTTATTGTGAGGCTGGGCATGGTGGTGCATGCCTTAAGCACTCAGGAGACAGAAGCAGGTGAATCTCTGTGACTTTGAGGCCAGCCTGGACTATATAGCAAGTTCCAGGTCAGCCAGGGGTACATAGTGAGACTCTGTCTCAAACAAAAAACAAAACAAAACAAAACAAAATGAACTACTGGGCATAGTGCTACATGCCTTTAGTCCTAGCACTTGGGAGTCAGACAAAGGCAGATCTCTGTGAGATTAAGAGAGTGAGGGCAGCCTGGTGTACATAATCAGTTTCAGGCTATCTGGGGCTATAGGGAGACCCTGTCTCAAAAAAAAAAAATACAAACACAAACAAACAAAAACCTTAAATAACTACTGGCAACTGATTAGAGGGAGAGTTGATCTTTAAGGGAGAGTCTCTAGATAGGCTGACTAGACCCCAGTGGATGAACTTGCAATGAGGGACATCTGGGTAAATGTACTTGTCTAACTTGATAGGTCTTAACACATGACAGAATGCATGAAATCTGGTGGGCGGGGGGACTATAATGGCGTGTGCCTGGGGGAGGGAGTATAAACCGATTATGATGTGAGGCTGGAGAGATGGCTCAGTGGTTAAGAGCACAGGCTATTCTTGCAGAGGACCCAGTTTCGATTCCCAGCACCCACATGGCAGCTAACTTTCTATAACTCCCATTCTAGGAGATCTGACACCTTCTCTGACCTCCAAGGTGATTGCATGATACTCATACACATAAAATAATACATAAAATAAGACACTCATACACATAAAACATAAATATTTTAAAAATAAAAAAATATTTTTTTTGCTTCTTATGTGTATGAGCGTATTGCCTGCATGCAGGTTTGTGCACCCGTGTCATGCAATGCTGCGGAGGTCAGAAGAGGGCATTGGATTCCCTTGGAACTGAAGTTAAAGATGGTTTTTTAGGTACCATGTGGGTGCTGGGTATCAAACCCAGGTCCTCTGCAAGAGCAGTCAGTACTCTTAACTGATGAGCCATCTCTCCAGCCCCCTCGCCCCAAAAAGTTTTTTTGTTACCAAAAAAGTTTTTTAAAGATAATTAGGATGTTTTATATGAAATCCACAAAACTTTAGTTTAAAAACATACATTTTAAAAGGAGATCCAAAAGGTGATAGTGTTATAGGATAGTGCCAGGGTGACTCAGTTTGACTGCTAAGGATGTCACAAATGCCAAAAAGAAGGGAAACACAAACAGTCGTGATAATAGTGGAAAGAGTTCCTGATGAACTGGCTGGGATCGGTTTGCTGTTTCTGGATAGGCAAAGGAATAGCTCTTCTAGTGTCAGTGGTTCTGGGTCCTTGAACAATGAAGACTTATGTGTTGGGTTGACAGACTCAGAGGCTTAGAACTCTGAGCCCTGATAACTAGAGACTTGTGGTTATAGGCCAGAGACTTAGAGCTCTAGGAACTCCAGTTAGAGGCTTACTGCTCTAGGTTCTAATTGCCAATGACCTTGCACTAGGCAGCTAGTGAAATTCTTGGCTCTAGCCAACAGCTAGCCACAGTAGCAGTCAGTCCCAGGCAGTGTTACAGCATACAAGCCTTGAGCGTCAGGACTCTCAACCTCTATAACAGCTAATGCTCAGTGCTGGAGCTTTGTGCGAGCCTTCCGAGTTTGCCAGCACTCAGGAACTTGCAGCTCCTGGGGACTCTTCCAGCAATGAGACTTGCACAAGTCTCTCACTCACCACTTCCTGCTCTCTTTAAGTCTTGGCTCTGCCTTTCCTCTACATCCACCAACGCTTGCCATCTCTGCCACCACTGGCCATTGCTACCGTCAAGAACTCTCCAGCTGCCCTCCCTCTTTCTACAACTGCCTCTGCTGTTCTACAGTCTCTTCTTCAGGTTACCAGCTCAGGCCTCTATACTTAGGATAAAAATCAAAAGAAGGGCTCAGTGGTTAAGAGAGCCGACTGCTCTTGCAGAGGACACACGTGGGTTCGATTCCCAGCACCCACGTGGTGGCTAAGAACTGTTTTAGGCAGGGCGTGGTGGCACACGCCTTTAATCCCGCACTTGGGAGGCAGAGACAGGTGGATCTCTGTGAATTCAAGGCCAGCCTGGTCTACAGTGTGAGCTCCAGGCCATCTGGGACTAAAGGGAGACCCTGTCTCCAAACAAAACAAAACAAACAAACAAACAAACAAACAAACAAATCAAAAGTAGGCCAAAAGAACAAGGGGTGGTGAGGCTTTTTACTGGGACTAGGGCCTAATAGCAGGAACTGGGGCTGGAGAGATAGCCTAGCGGTTAAGAGCACCGACGCTCGGGCTGGAGAGATGGCCTAGCGGTTAAGAGCGCCGACCGCTCTTACAGAGGACTCGGGTTCGATCCCCAGCACCCACATGGCGGCTGAGAACCGTCTGAAGCTCCAATTCCAGGAGAACTCCAGTTCCAGGGGAATCCGACGCCCTCTTCTGACCTCCACGACATTGCACGACACGGGTGCACAGACCTACATGCAGACAGTACACTCATCCACAAAGAAAAATAAATAAAAATTTAAAAAGAAAATGTCCCTTGGTGGGAGGAAGTCCCTAGACCCTGCTTATCTTCTCTTCCTTTCTGGTGTGGAGGGTCAAGGTTGGTGTCAGCAAAAATAAATAAATAAATAAATAAATAAATAAATAAATAAATAAATAAATAA
>VZQC01000373.1:71234-116527 GCA_009823505.1 Rhizomys pruinosus
TGAGAATAGCTGCAGGGTCATCAGAAGTTCACTGAAGATGATCTTACCTGGCTGTGACTGGAGCAAGGTCTCCTGGAAGCCAAGTTCCTGGCTTCCAAGACCCCAGAGGCTGTAATAGTATTCAAATAATCATGTTGCCAGTACAATGATGTTTCTAGAGAAGGGGCTAGCTGCTAAACCCACAGTTCTGTACTCTTAGCTGCTAGACATAAGGAAAAGATCTACTGCCAGCTGGGCGTGGTGGCCCACGCCTTTAATCCTAGCACTTGGGAGGCAGAGGCAGGTGGATCTTTGTGAGTTCAAGGCCAGCCTGGTCTACAGAGTGAGTTCCAGGACAGCTGGGGCTACAGGAAGACCCTGTCTCAAAAAGACAAAAAAAAAAATAAAAAAAAACTTATAGTGAGCCCCCATCGACTAAGGAAACCAGAACCAGGTCTTGCTATCTGTGACAAGTTGGACAAACTTAAGTCTCCAGAACCTATAAGGTCTACCTTATATGAGAAAAATCACATTTTGAAGATGTGAGTATATGGATCTTGCTGGGCATGGTGATGCACAATGATCTCTGTGAGATCAAAGCTAGCCTGGTCTACAGAGAAGTTCCAGGCCAGCTAGGGCTACAGGGAGACCCTGTCTAAAAAAACAAAGACAAAACAAAATAAATTAACAAACAAAATATATGAGTCTTGTGGTGGAAATAACCTGGATTATTCAGGTAAATTCCGAGAGATCACAAAATTTCTTGGAAGAGAGAGATAGAAGGCTGAGAGGTAGTGGGAAGAGATAGAACCATGGGAACAGGAGGCTGGAGTTGTAGGCAGAGAATGTAGCTGAAGAAGACAAGAAAATGGATCCATCTCTGAAACTTCCAAAAGGAGCCTAGACCAGAGAGATGGGGCAAATCCCAGTGAAACTGATTTTGGACTTTTAACGTCTAGAACTTCAAGATAATATATTTATGCTGTTTTTGAGTTAATAAATTTGTGGCAATCTGTCCCAGCAACAACAGGAAACTAATACACCACTCGACTAAACCACGTCTACCACATTTTGTGCTTCTTTTTGAGAAAGGCAGAAAATAAGAATACTGAGTATGTGACAGTTCTTCCTATTAGGTTAGCGATGTGGCCAGTTCCCAGACTTGCTTTGAAGAGGTCATTCCTTCAGCCAGAAGAATCTAAGGTGAAAAAGCAGGAAGTGACAAGAGCATTGTCAATTAGGTCACATGCAGAGGATACCATAAGTCTTCCCAGGGAGAAATAACCTGACATTATGATTTTAAAATTACCACTACAAAGCCGGGTGTGGTGGTGCACGCCTTTAATCCTAGCACTTGGGAGGCAGAGGCAGGCGGATCTTTGTGAGTTCAAGCCCAGCCTGGTCTACAGAGTGAGTTCCAGGACAGCTGGGGTTACAGGGAGACCCTGTCTCAAAAAGACAAAAAAAAAAAAAAAAATACCACTACAAGTACAAACAAATAATAAACTGAAGCACAGGCAAAATAAACTGAAGCCACACTTCACCCAGGCCTGTACCCATCATGTATTTAATTCCCATTTATTCAAAATTGCTCTGGTGATAGACCTCACTGTTAATTACTCTTTTAAGACATTCTCCTCTGGGCACCATCCTAACTGTGAGTACATTAGTGACTACAAACAATATCCAGAGCTAAGGACTTATACAAATACTGGCTTTCTGCCATCCGTTCTGTAGCCATTATAGTTTATACTGCACACTCTGTCAGGTAGGCCTCCCTGTCTTCCTGAGAAAGTCCTAACTGAGGATTCTGTTGTGTAATAGTTCAAGTTTAATCAGTGTATTAGTTTGGTTTCTGTTGCTGTGACAAACACTGTGACCAAAAGCAATGTGGAGAAGAAAGGGTGAATTTCAGGTGACAGGTTACAGTCCATCATTGAGGTAAGGCAAGGCAGGCACTCAAGGCAGAAACAAGCACAGACCACAAAGAAAAAGAATCACTGTTTACTGGCTTGCTTCTTTTGATTTTTCCAGGTACAGTGGACTAGGTCCTCTTACATTAGTTACCAATCAAGAAGATGCCCCACAGACATGTCCAGAGACCAGTCAGATAGAGGAAATTCCTCAGCTCTAGTTCCCTCTTGTTAGGTGAATCTAGTTTGCTTCAAATTGACAAAAAAAAAAAAAAAAAATAAAAAAACAAAATAATCATATATATGAAATAAAAATAACCGCACAGTTTTCTTTTTTAAAACAAAAAAACTGGGGCTGGAGAGATGCCTAGTGCCCTAGTGGTTAAGAGGACCGACAGCTCTTGCAGCGGACCTGGGTTCGATCCAGCCACCCACATGGCGGCTGAGAAACCCGTCTTTAACTCCAATTCCAAAGGAACTCCAGATCCAGGGGAATCCAACACCCCTATTCTGACCTCCGCAGCATTGCACCACACGGGTGCACAAACCAACATGCAGTACAGTACATTCATACACATAAAAACATTCTTAAAAAAAAAAAACCCAAATTCATTTTGTTAAAAACATGTTAGTTATGTATTTGGGACTCTTTTTCTTTTTTTTTTTTTTGCGCCAGGGTCTCACTGTATTTCCAACTGCTCCTGGAACTAACTATATATAGACCAGGCTGGCTTAACTTACAAAGATCTGTCTGCCCTCTGCCTCCGAGTGCTGGGATTAAAGATGTGCACCACCATTGTTCTGCTTTTATTTATTTATTTATTTCTTTTTTATTTATTCTTTATTTGAGACAGGGTCTATCGGTCACTCTGTAGCCCTGACTGGTCTGGAACTGACTATGTAGACCAGGCTGGTCTTGAACTCACAGAGATCCATATGCCTCTCCCTCCGGAGTGCTGACATTAAAGGTGTGTGCCATTTTTTTTTTTTTTTTTTTTTTTTTTTTTTTTTTTTTATTTTTTAATTATATATGTGTGTATGTGTGTGTGTGTGTGTGTGTGTGTGTTCATGCACATGTGTGTGGGTGCACAAGGTAGCCAAAATTTCTGGATCCCCTTGAGCTAGTGTTTCAAGTGATTATGGGCCCATGTGGATGCTGGGAATATGACACACTGGTCTCGAAAGGGCAACTTCTTTTTCTTAAACGCTGAGTTCATGGTCTGCAGCGACTTATCACTTTTCACAAAAGGGGTGTGTGTGTCCGAAAATAAATAAAACCTAAAAAAAATTTCCTTGGGGCTGGGAGACTGGCTCAGCAGTAAGAGAACCCGATCTGGCTTTCTTTGGCAGTAGTAACATGTCGCAGTCCCAGTACCCATAATTGGCAGCTAAGGAAACCTATCTTTGCAGCGGTTGGGTGGCCCACGCCTGTCCACCCTCAGGAAGAGAGCTGAATGGAGAGGCAGAGCAGAGTGGCTAGTGGTGTAGTCCAACTGGTCCAGAAGGCCAGCCTGGTCTACAGTTGAGACCTTCCTAGTACCAATAACAACCAAAAAATAAAAAAAAAAAAAAATCATGTAGACACACCAGTTCACCAGCTATAAAAAAAAAAAAATTCTCTTCAGTGTCTGGGAGATAGAGATGGTCTTCAGCACTGTACGAGCACTTACTCTTTGTGGCAGAGACCTGGGTCTGATCCAGCACCCATGCCCTGGCAGCTAATAATGTCTTATCCGGCACGTGCTGGTGCACCTGCCTTAATTTAATCCATAATAAAAACCGTCTTGGGAGGGAGAGGGGCAGAGGATCTCTGTGAGATTTGTCAGCTTGGCTAGCAGAGCAGCCGTTCCAGAGTCATAGCTGGAAGACAAATCAAAATAGAAGAAAGACCTAAAAGGGGCTGAAGGGGGGTATGAACAGCAGAAAATGAAAAAAAATAAAAATAAGAAAAAAAATCCAGGTCAATGGCTAAAGAACGTCTCAAAAAGAAAACAAAAAAACAAAAAAGATTTTCCCTCAGGTAGTGATTTTAACTTTTTTTTTTTTTTGGACGACAGAGGTCGTACTGTGTTGCCATGGTGCGCCGAAGCTCACTTATGAGAACCAGCTGGGCCTTCGAACTCACCGAGATTGTTCCTGTTTACACTCCAAGTGCTGGGATTTAAAAGCATTGGCACCATGCCTGCAAAACTTTAAAAATTTTATTATTTGTTTATGTTAATAAGTGTTTTGCTTGCATGTAAGTGGAACCGTGTCATGAAATGCCTGTGGAGGCCAAAGAAGGGATGTCAGATCCCCTGGAACTGAAATTAAGGAAGGTTATTAGCAGTCATGTGGGTGATAGGAACCACACCCAGGTCCTCTGGAAGATACAGCTAGTGCTCTTAACTGCTAAGCCATCTCTCCAGCCCCTGGTAAAACATTTTTATTGTTATTTATTTGTGTGGTTATGTGTGGAGTTGAGTGTGATGTCATGGATATGTTCTGAGTGGCAGAGGACAACTTGTGGTGAGTTTGTCTCTCCTTCTTAGCCAGTGTGGGTCCTGGGAAGTACACTTAGGATGTCAGGATTAGTGGGACAAGGTGCAGTGTAATGGTGAATAATAAACAAAACAAAACAAAAAAACGCACAACAGAGTTAAGGTAAAAAAGACTTTGGTGCCTTGCATTTCACGAAGAGAAGTTCCGCGTCCTCACCTCTACTCCTCCTCCTCCTCCTCCTCCTCCTCCTCTCTCATCCTCTCCTCTTCCTCTCTTCATCTTCTTCTCCTCCCTCCTCTTGCTCCTTCTCCTCCTCTTCTTGTTCTTTTGGTCTTTTTTTTGAGACAGGGTCTTCCTGTAGCCACCTAGCCGTTGTAACTCACTATGTAGACCAGGCTGCCCTTATCTCAAAGAGACCAAACTGGAGAACAAATTTTTTGTTTTGTTTTTGTCTTTTTGAGACAGGGTCTCCTGTTAGTCCCGGTGGCTTTAGAACTTGCTATTGTGCTAGGCTGGCCTGAACTCAAAGAGATCTGCCTGCCTCTGCCTCCTGAGTTGGCGGATTAAGAACAGTTTTTAAAAAATAGTTATTTATTTTGGGGGCTGGGAGATGGCTCAGCTGTTAAGAGCACTAGCTGCTCTTCAAGAAGACCCAGGTTTGTTCCCCAGTACCCACATGGTGGCTAACAACTGTCTGTTACTCCAGTTCCAGGAGATCTGACATCCTCTTCTGACCTCTGAATACTGCACACATAGGTTCCCTTATATACATGTGGGAAAAACACTTGTACAGTGCATGTACTATCTTTGGAGACTAGAAGAGAGTACTAGATCCCCTGGAACTGAAGTTACAGATGGTTGTGAGCCACCATGAGGGTGCTGGGAACTGAACACGGTCGCTTGCAAGAGCCGCCAGTGCTCTTAACCACCCACGCCATCATTTCCGGCCCAAGACCAAATATTTATATGATTATATATATATATATAATATATATATATATATTGCTTCCTTTATTCTTCTGGACCCTCTGGGTATGCTTAATAAAGAAAACTTAGGCCAGGTATAGGTGGAGTATGCCTTTCATCCCAGAACCTCAGGGAAGTAGAGGCAGGTGGATTTCTGTGGTTCAAGGCCAGCCAGGGGTACATAAATGGGACTCTGTCTCAAATACCACACATACACCACACGCACACGTCACACACACACACACACCACACCACAACACATTCAGAAAAAAATGAAAAGAGGGGGGTGGAGAGATGGCTAGTGGTTAAGAGCGCTGACTACTCTTGCAGGGACCCCAGGTTGATCCCAGCACCACACGGCAGCTGAGAACTCCTTCTGTAACTCCAAACTTCCGGATGAGAGATACTCAGTTCCAGGGGAATCCGACACCCTCTTCTGACCTCTCTTGGAGCATTGCACGAGTGGGTTGCACAGACCTAACATGCAGACAGTACAATTCATACAACATAAATTAAGATAAAATTTAAGAAAGAAACACTTAATCCTAGCACTTGGGAGGCAGAGGCAGCAGATCTGTTGTGAGTCAAGGCCAGCCTAAGTCTACAGAGCGAATTCCAGGGATAGCTGGAGGCTTAAAGGGAGACCCTGGTCTTGAAAAAGGCCAAAAAAATAAATAAAATAAAATAAAATAAACTAAAAAAAATAAAGAAGAATAAATGAAAAAAGGTTTGTTACTCATAAGGAAGGAATATTCTGCTAACTATACTTATTGCCTTGGGAATTCCTTTGCCCTTAATTGTGGACAACAGAATTCACTGTCAGGACTGTTTTTTTTTTTTTTTTTTTTAGTCTTTTTGGTCTCCTTGTGGCCCCAGCTGGCCTGGAATTCGCTCTGTAGACCAGGCTGGCCTTGAACTCACAAAGATCCACCTGCCTCTGCCTCCCAAGTGTTGGGATTACAGGTGTGCACCACCATACCTGGCATGTCAGGACTTTTAACAGAAAGGAATTGCAGTTCCAGGGTAGGTAGCCCATAGGATTTGCCAGCAGTGCTTGGAAAACAGATTAGGATGTCAGTTACCACATTCCAAGGAGAAAAACTCAAGCTATAGCATTCGTGTTCTCCAGGAAATCCCACCACTGCTGCTCAATTGGTACCTATATGCTCAGAGTTGGCCACTAGAACTTTCAAAGATGTTCCACTATGTTAGTTACAAAAAAGACAGACCCACCTGCATGTGGCTGCATATGAATCACTTTCTTAGTCCTAGAACCTTTGCCCACATGTAGAAGCCTATCAATCGGACACTACAGACACAGTGGGCTTTGGAAAATGTTAGATGGATCTATATATGGAATTGGCCATAATGACTGTAACTGTTTCAGGTAATGTGACAGAATGGTGGTAACCACAGGATACATAGTGGAAAGTAATGTATCCAGTACTGTGCTAACTACTTCATGAGTATTATTTCAGTTAGTCTCCATGGTGACCCTTTGAGCTAGGACACTTGTGTCCTTGATTAGTAAATGAAGGCACAGAAACAGCAGGTTAATTAACTTGCCTCAAGTTCCACCAGAAGTAGAGCCAGGATTCATTCAGCTGTCTGAAAGGCTCTGCTTTCAACTAGCATATTAATATTTATAGTTAGCTTTTATTAAAAATATATCGTGTATATGTGTTTGCTGAATAGCTTTACTGTTAACCTGACACACTTGGGTTGAGGGAGCCTCGATTGGGGTATTTTCTTGGTTGTTGAGTGATATGGGAGGGTCCAGCCCACTGTGGGTGATACCACCCCTGGGCAGGTGGTTCTGTATTGTAGAAGAAAGCAGGCTGGACATGGGCCAGGGGAGCAAGCCAGTAAGCAGCATTCCTCCATGGCCTGTGCTTCAGCTCCTGCCTCTAGGTTCCTGCCCTGAATTTCTACCTTGGGCTCCCTCCATGATGAACTGTGTGATCTGGGAGATGCAAGACAAATAAACCCTTTCCTTCCTAAGCTGGTTTTCATCAGAGTGTTTTGTCACAGCAATTGAAAGGAAACTAGCGTGATCTGTGTGTGCATGCACACGTACATGGCTTAGCCGATGAGTGGAGGTCAGTGGACAGCTTTGGGGAGCTGGTTCTCTCCCTCCTCCTTGTTGAGGCAGGGTTTCTGTTGCTGTTTCTGCTGTGCTGTGTATTCCAGGGTAGGTGGCCCATGAGCTTGCAGGGCAATTCTCTTGTCTTCACCTCCCACCTCACTGTAGGAGTCCTAGGTGGACTACAGATGTGCACTACCACATCTAGCTTTCTTATGTGGGTTCCAGAATGGCACCCAAGTTATCAGGCTTGTGTAGCAAGCACTTTATTTAAGTGCCCAACTGCCCCAGCCACCTATGATTAGTTTTCAGTCTATCCCAAGTTCCTGGAAGATTCTGCCAACCCTGGGACTTTGATACTTGTGAAACCGGAAAAAGAAATGAGATATTGTGAACATGGACTGCAAAGGAGAGGGTTTGTTTGACTAGTCCTGGGTTGTATTACTTTTGTGTCCGGTCTAAGGTGACTGGACTAAGGACAGGATAGGTACCCAATGGAAAAAGTCAGCTGAAAAAAGTTACCTTTGAAGAGAATGGAAAAAGGATTAAATTTCTATATCCAGTCCAGCCTCTCCAGGAGGCTTCATCTGAAGGGGCAGGAGAAGAATACTTTAAAAGGCTAATCTTAACTGTAGGCAAAACTTAAATAATTCTCCTCTCTTTCTTCATTTCTAAAGACAGAGCCAGCCAGCCAAGACAGGGCCTATGGCATTCCACAACAGTCCAGCTGCGTTTTCAGCATGAATGCCCAGGAACAAGTGCAATTAACATTCAAAGGTGTGGATTATTTCCCTGCTGTCTAAACCGGCAGCATCTTACTGTGATTGTGAAGCGTGGACTCACAGCAGCATCCTTCCTGATGGCACACCCCATGCATGCAAAGGATGTGAAGAAAAAGCTTCAAAGTTCTAAACGCAAATGTTCCACAGTGGATGGAGCTTATTGAATTATAGAATGGGGGGGAGACATTTTGAAAGGAGCATCTGATTCAGTGTCCTCCCACCTTCTGTTTCTAAATTAAAAAGCCAAACCGACTCCACTTCAGTCATACTTTAATTTCATTTGAAACTTGTGTCATCCTGTTGAATTGGGGCCTACAGGGACTAGAGGCTGGAAAATCCCTGGAGCTCGTAGTATTTGGTCCGGACACGGTACCTGGTCTGGTTTGGCTTCCTTTGGATTTTCTTGTTTGCATGCAGAACACTGTTTTATTTTTTTAATTTAAGAAAGTGAATAAACATTTAATATTGAAAATTAATCCAATCCTTATTTTACAAATACATTTTTGAATTTATGTATAGTGAATTTTAATGCCATACCTTTTTTTTTTCAAAGCCAATTTTTTATTGAAGCTCTGTGCATTTCATACAAAATTACATATCAAGGCCGGGTGTGGTGGCGCATGCCTTTAATCTTAGCATTTGAGAGGCAGAGGCAGGCGAATCTTTGTGAGTTCAAGGCCAGCCTGGTCTACAGAGTGAGTTCCAGGACAGCTGGGTCTACAGAGAGACCCTGTCTCGAAAAGACCAAAAAAACAAAAAACAAAAACAAAATTACAAATCAAATCTAGACCTGTGCCCCCCTCCCTGCTCCCCACCCCACCAGAGTTCATGAATTCTGTCAAACTTTTTTTTTTTTGTCTTTTTTGAGACAGGGTCTTCCTGTAGCCCCAGCTGTCCTGGAACTTGCTCTGTAGACCAGGCTGGCCTTGAACTCACAAAGATNCAAACAAATAAACACAACACCAGAAACAAATGGTTACCTCAACCACATGCAAGCTTGACATGAGTTTATTAGTTCAAATTGTAGGACTTTGAGTAAAAACTCCTGATTCTAATTCCACTTTACTCTGAATACTTTAGGCGGGACTTGTTTTGTTTTGTTGAGGGCTAAAAATTTTTTTTACAATAAAATCATTTCTGGTATACAATTGGGACTTGGCGTTTTGTTTGTTGTTTTTGGTATCTTTGTTTTTTTTTTTAATCTTTTTAGGCAGGTGTCCTGTAGCCCCCACTGGCCTGGAACTCACTCTGTAGACAAGGCTGGCCCTGAACTCAGAGATGCCACCTACCTCTGCCTCCTGAGTGCTAGGATAAAGGTGTGTGGCCCACATAACTGGCTAAAAAGATGGTTCTTAGGCCGCCCTTGTGGGTTTGCTGGGGATCAAACCCGGTCCCCCGCAAGAGCAGCGGGCCGTGCTGAAGCGAGCGCGAGCCAGCGCTCGAAGCCCGTGTTTTGTTGTTGTGTTTTTTTTTTGTTTTTTTTTTTGAGACAGGGTCTCCCCGTAGGGCAGCTATCCTGGAACTTGCTATGTAGACCAGGCTGGCCTTGAAGTCACAAAGATCTGCCTGCCACCATGCCCAGCTTGGTAATTTTTTTTTTTTTTAAAGATATGAAGGTGGAGTGGCACCTGTTGTCCAGTCCAGGGGGAGTGGAGAGGGGAACTGGGGTTGAATATCATCAGGATACACTGTATATGTGAAAGAAATTATCAATAAACAAATAAAATTTAAAAGACTAGAAATGGCTGCCTTAACATTTACCCTGTGTGTTATCGACTTCCATGATGGTTTTGTTCTTTTTTTATTTTTATTTTATGTATACGAGTGTATGGCCTGCAATATGTGAGTGTACCTGTGTCATGCAATGCCTCAGAGGTCAGAAGAGGGCATCAGATCCCCTGGAACTGGAGTCAAGGACAGTTGTTAGCCATCATGTGGGTGCTGGGAATTGAACCTGGGTCCTGTGCAAGAGCAGTCAGTGCTCTTAACCACTCAGCCATCTCTCTAGCCCCAAAGGTTTTGTTCTTTAATGGTGCATGTTATTAATGAGTGTAACTATGTCATGCTGCTTCTTTTCCTTCCACTGCATTGTTTGAATGGTTCTATTTCCCTGAGCCTTCTATAAGCTGATGTGCCCTCTGGCTGCCTAAAAAGTGGATGGTATCCTTCCTGAGGAGCATTTCTGGAGGGACAGTTCAGCAGAAGGAGCACACTCAGACATGCTGCAACCTGCAGGAGTCCAATGACCTGTCTGCTATGTGACATGAACGCTAGCATTTTCCACCAGTATGACTGCCTGCTGTAGGAAGGATCTCTGCCAGATGACTGAAGGAGAAACTTCCATGTGGTAAGTGCTGCAGGAAGTGACTCCTCCTGGGAAAGCCTTCTTCACTGCTAGCCCATGAGCACTATTGGTATTTTTTTATTATTATCAACAAAAACGAGTACTCTTCTCATGTGAGGCATCATGCTAAGCACCCCTTAATTGGGTCACTATTTCGAACACAGCTATGCAGCAGATACCATTATCTATCTATCTATCTATCTATCTATCTATCTATCTATCTATCTATCTATTTATTTATTTTTGGTCTTTTTGAGACAGGGTTTCCCCAGCTGGCCTTGAACTCACTATATAGACCAGGCTGGCCTTGAACTCAAAGAGATCTGCCTGCCTCTGCCTCCCGAGTGCTGGGACATTCTTTTATTCTTTAATTATGTGTATATATGTGTGTCTATCTATGAGTGAGTGAAGGTGCTTGCAGAGGCCAGAAGAGGGTGTTTACTCCTTTGGATCTGGAGGCAGTTGTGAGCAGCTGGACATGGGTGCTGGGAATGGAACTTGGCTTCCCTTTAAAAGCAGTAAGAGCTCTTAACTACTGAGCCTTCTCTCCAGCCTGATATCCTTCCTTCCTCCCTCCCTCCCTCCCTCCTTCTGTTTTTCTTTTTTCCTGTGGCAGATAACGGCAAAGCACAACCAAGCACCAGAAGCTGGAGACGTAGCCTTGAAACAAGCACGCTGGTTAAAGGGAGTTTACAGTCTGAAGATGGGTGACAAGGGTGAGGACAGCTGTAGGGTCCAGGGCTGTGCTCAGTGTGTGCAAACACTCCAGGAGAAGTCAGGGCCAGTCTCAGGAGTAGAGAGGAGAATGCCTATATTTCTTTTTCTTTTTTTTTTTGAGACAGTATCTTAGGTACCCTGGGTTGCCTTAAACTTCTTATCTTCTTATGTAGACAAGGTTGACTGTGGAGTCATAATTCTGCCCTGCCTCCTGAGTGCTGAGATCACAGGGATGCACCACAATGCCTGCCTCATTTTATTTTAGTTTTTTTTTTTTTTTACTAAATCAATTCAATGGCTTTAAAAATATTTTTATTTTTTTGGGGGGCTGGAGAGATGGCCTAGCGGTTAAGAGCGCCGACTGCTCTTACAGAGGACCTGGGTTCGATCCCCAACACCCACATGGCGGCCGAGAACCTTCTGAAACTCCAATTCTAGGAGAACTCCAGTTCCAGGGGAATCCGACACCCTCTTCTGACCTCCGCGGCATTGCACAACATGGGTGCACAAACCTGCATACAGACAGTACATTGATACACATATAGAAAAAATTAAATTTTTTTTTATTTTTTAAATTTATTATTATTTTTTGTCTTTTCGAGACAGGGAATCCCTGTAGTCCCAGCTGTCCTGGAACTCACTCTGTAGACCAGACTGGCCTTGAACTCACAAAGATCCGCCTGCTTCTGCCTCCCGAGTGCTAGGATTAAAGGCATGCGCCACCACGCCTGGCCTTATTTATTACTTTTTATGTGTATGAGTGTACTGTCTGCATGTAGGTTGGTGCACCCGTGTCGTGTAATGCCACAGAGGTCAGAAGAGGGTGTTGGATTCCCCTGGAACTGGAGTTAAAGACGGTTCTTAGCTGCCATATGGGTGCTGGGAATAGAACCTGGGTCCTCTGCAAGAGCAGTCGGTGCTCTTAACCGCTGAGCCATCTCTCCAGCCCCTTATTTTACTTAATTAGGAAGGAGGAACAGGGTCTTGTGATGCAGTCTAGGCTGGTCTTGAACACATGGCAATCCTCCTGCCCCAGCCTCCTGAGCTCTGGGATTTCAGGAGTGTACTACCTTATCCAGATTTTGAAATTAAAAATTTATACTTATTTATGTGTATTTTTTAAATTTTATTTATTTTCTGTATGTGTATGAATGTACTGTCTGCATGCAGGTCTGTGCACCTGTGTCGTGCAATGCGGTAGAGGTCAGAAGAGGGTGTCGGATTCCCCTGGAACTGGAGTTCTCTTGGAATTGGAGTTACAGATGGTTCTCAGCCACCATGTGGGTGCTGGGGATAGAACCCGGGTCCTCTGCAAGAACGGTCGGCGCTCTTAACCACTAGGCCATCTCTCCCACCCCATTTATGTGTATTTTTATATGTATTTTTATGTATTATAAGTGTTTTGCTTTCTTGTATGTCAGTGAACTCATGTGTGTAATGACTACAGAAGCCAGAAGAGGGTGTAGGATCCCTGGAACTGAAGTTACAGATGGTTGTTAGCCACCATGTGGATGTTGGGAACTAAACTCAGGTCCCTCTGCAAGAGCAGCCAGTGCTCTTAAACACTGAGCCATTTTTCCAGCTCTATCACCCACCTTTTATTATTTTCTTGGATAAAGGGTCTTACGTAGTCTTGACTGGCCTTGAACTTACGATCCTCCTGCTGCCTTGGCTTCCCAAGTGACACAACTACAGGCCTGTACCATCAGTTCTGGCTATTACACTATGTTGTCCAGTCTCACCTGGAACATTGGACTCAAGCCATCCTCCTGCTTCCTGCTTCAGCCTTCCGTGCTGTAGAAGTGCAGGTGTGCACTACACTGCATTCAGCCTTCTGTGTTGTAGAGGTGCAGGTGTGCACTACACTGCATTCAGCTCCCCTATTCTTACTTTGCAAAGAAAAAGCTGAGGGGTAAAGAAGTTAGTGACTGCTGGGCGGGCGTGGTGGTGCATGCCTTTAATCCCAGCATTCGGGAGGGAGAGGTAAGTGGATCTCTGTGAGTTCAAGGCCAACCTGATCTACAGATGGAGTTCCAGGCTAGCTAGGACTAAAGGGAGACCCTGTCTCAAAAAAAAAAGCTAGTGATTGCTGGGTGTGAGTTCAAGGCCAGCCTGGTCTCCATAGCAAGTGTCTCCACATGGGGACTAGTCTGTGAAGGGGCAGAGTCCTCACCAAAGACAAAAAGCAGCATCCAGAGGGACCCTGAAGCCTTTGTGAGACAAAGACCCCACTGGAGCCTGACAGAACTAGAGGAGAGACACTGTGGGCACCTCTGAACTTCCTGTAGGGAACCTGGGCTCCACTGGTTTCTCTACTCTTTTCTCTACTCAGCCATGCTGGCTGAGCAGACTTTTCTTGTAAGACAATAGATTTAAAATAATCATTAAAAAAGATTTATTATTTTTCTTTTTATGTCTAGGAGTCTATTGCCCGCATGTATGTAAGTACACCTGTGTTGTGCAATGTCTGCAGAGGTCAGAAGAGGGTATCAGATCCCTTGGGACTGGAGTTATTAATGGTTATTCGCCAACATGTGGGTGCTGGGAATCGAGCCTGGAACTTTGCAAGAGCAGCCAGTGCTCTTAACCACTGAGCCATCTTTCCATCCCCACAGTGGATGTTTATTGAGTGTTTTCTGGATGCCAAGCACTGATAAACACTTCACAAGTATTAACCTCATTGAACTCAAAATCCAAAGCTGTAGGTGCTTTAATGACCCCACTTTCCTTGCCTATGGCATGCAACACAGCAGGAAAATGGCTTCCGACTCTGTTACATCACAGCTGTGCTTCCAGCTAGATCAGTTCTGGGGTCAGGCCACAGAGTTAACCATGTCCTCCTACTTTGTCCCCCATAAATGCTGCATAGAACAAATAGTCTGGATTTTAAATATATCCTTTTAAAAAATTCACCATGTCTCTGAATTAAACTGGAAGAAAATAGAAATGTCTATCTTTCATTTAGTTACTTGTTACCTTTTCAGGGGGAGGGCAAGAAGTATGCAAAACCTAAATCTCCTTCCTACTTAGAATCATTCTTTTAGAAGGTCTTGATGGAAGAGTCCCTGCTCATGCAAATGAGAGAAGGTTAAACCTTCCTATCCTTGCATCTTGGCTTAGCCCAGGGGATGCTCTAGCCAGAACGCCAGAACGAGGCTTAGATGCACAGTAGACCTTAGGGGGCATCCACTGTAGTGGTTGTGACCCTGAATAATGGCCATGTATGTTATTATTTTTTTCGTCTTTTCAAGACAGGGTCTCCCTGTAGCCCCAGCTGTCCTGGAACTCACTCTGTAGACCAGGCTGGCCTTGAACTCACAAAGATCCGCCTGCCTCTGCCTCCCAAGTGCTAGGATTAAAGGCATGTGCCACTATGCCCAGCCCTGTTATCTCTTTTTAAAAATGTTTTTAAATTTTATTTTATTTTCTGTGTATGAGTGTATGGCTTGCATGTGTGTAAGTGCACCAGTGTCATGCAATGCCCTTGGAGATCAGAAGAGGATGTTGGATCCCTGAAACTGGAGTTACAGAGAGTCATTAGACGATATGTGGGTTCTGGGAATTGAATCCAGGTCTTTTGCAAGAGCAGTCAGTGCTCTTAACCACTGAGCCATCTCTCCATCCCTATTACCTCTTAAAAAAATTTTTTTTTTGTCTTTTTGAGACAGGGTCTCCTTTTAGTCCCAGCTGGCCTGGAGCTCACTATGTAGACCAGGCTGGCCTTGAACTCACAGAGATCTACCTGCCTCTGCTGCCCAAGTGCTAGGTTTAAAGGCATGTGCTACCACGCCTGGCTAAAAAATATTTTATTTATTATTTTTATTCTATGTGTATGAGTGTATTGTCCTCATGTTTGTAAGTGCATCCATGTCATACAATACCCGAGGAGGTCAGAAGAGGGCGTCAGATCCCCTGAAACTGTAGTTACAGACAGGTGTTGGACAGCATGTGGGTGCTGGGAACTGAACTTGGGTCCTCTGCAAGAGCAGACATCTTAACCTCTGAGCCATCTCCAGCCCTATGTTACTTCTTTGGCTGGGCTTCCTGTTGACTTACCTCACTGGTTCCTGCTTAACATGACCCATGACATGACCTACTAACATCTTTCCCATGCATTCCCTTTGTGTTTAGGTAAACTGCAGGTGCCTTCTGCTGTCTAAACTAAGAACATGATGTTACAAAATTATGCATGTTTGGAACTGCATAGTTCAAGGGTCTGTGGCTGAGGATGGATGGGCTCCCTCTCCTCTCTGCTGTTCCCTTTATTGTGAGCTGCAGCAGATGGGGTGACACTGCCATGTTATGGATTCTGATTCTTGGAGAAATGAGAGCCACCTGAGAAAAGACAGCCATGACAAAAAAGTGGCCACCCCCTCTTCCTCTGTCCATCGCCTCTATACATGACCAAATTGTTGTTAACAGGAACTGTTTCTAAGGAAAGAGCCATGATGAAACAGTAACTCCTGGTGTCCGATAGGCATGCTAAAATGATATTTTTAAATTTTATTTATTTCTTTTATGTGTACAAATTTACTGTCTGCATGCAGGTCTGTGCACCTGTGTCGTGCAATGCCATGGAGGTCAGAAGAGGGCGTCGGATTCCCCTGGAACTGGAGTCAAAGACGGTTCTCAGCCGCCGTGGGTGCTGGGGATCGAACTCCGGTCCTCTGCAAGAGCAGTCGACGCTTTTAACCGCTAGGCCATCTCTCCCAGCCCTAAAATGATTTCCTATAGGAATATGCAACACATCATGGGGGAACACATGGCAGAGCAAAACTGCTCCCCTCATCAGTCAGGAAGCAAAGAGCCAGGAAAGGGCTGGAGACCTGTAATTTCCCAGTGCATGCCCCCAATGACCTAAAGATCTCAGTCTAGGCTCCACCTCCTAAAGGTTCCTTTTTGAGTCCAGTGTTTGTGACCTGCAGGGCAACACAGCAAGGTCTCAGTTTTTGAATTAAAACAAGATCCAACTACAGCAAAAGGTGTTCATGAAGAAATGAATGACAGAAGCAGAATTCTTTGAAAGGAAAATTTGGGTAGGTGTATCACTAAAGACTGAAGAGAAAACCTTTCCCACTTGACCACTACGACACCTGGGAGGAAAACATGTTTTTCTCAGCTCTTTATAACTCCCTGCTTTAATGCCTATGTCAGAACCTCGACAAGGATGAGTCCCACAGCAGCTTTTGTTACCTAGGCATTGATAACAATTAGCCTGTAACTAATTGTTTCCAGCTGCTTCCCTTTAACCGATCAAAATATTTATTATAGCGCCAGGCGTGGTGGCACGCCTTTAATCCTAGCACTGGGAGGCGAGGTAGGTGGATCTCTTGAGTTCAGGCCAGCCTGGTCTACAAGATGAGTTCCAGGACAGCTGGGCTACAGAGAGACCAAGAAAAAAAAAAAAAAACAAAAAAAAAACAACCAAACATTTATTATAGCATGCCTGTGGTTTGGTATATCTCTAGAGCTAGAAGGTTAGCACACCTGAGATAAAGACAAGATGACTGTGTGCTTAAAGGGTGAGAGGAGAAAGGACTGCAGTGGCTATGGCCAGTTTGAAGTGGAGGACGAGGAGGGCAGTAAGGGACAGGCAAAACAAAACAAATACACACACATTATTTCAGGCCTAGATAAAAGGAGTAAAGGATTTATAGAATCCATTTCTGACTATTTCTCTTTGTACCCCTCTTATCACCCATTTTTTTTTTTTTAATTTTTTATTTATTTTTGTATGTGTATGAATGTACTGTCTGCATGCAAGTCTGTGCACCCATGTCGTGCAACGCCGCGGAGGTCAGAAGAGGGTATCGGATTCCCCTGGAACTGGAGTTCTCCTGGAATTGGAGTTTTAGACGGTTCTCAGCCACCATGTGGGTGCTGGGGATCGAACCCGGGTCCTCTGCAAGAGCGGTCGGCTCTCTTAACCGCTAGGCCATCTTTCCAGCCCCAACCCAACATTCTTATGGTGTTATAATAGTACTACCGATAACTATATAAGAATTTAATCCAAATAAAACCTCAGCTTCATTTGGGCAGCTTTGCATCTAGAGAAAAACCTAGCAATTGGGGATAGGTGTGTGACTCAGCAGAAATGTGTATGCTTAGTCTGCACAAGTGTCTGGATTCAATTCCCACTACCAAAAACCTCAACAAGTCTAGCAACTAAAATTGAAGGTAATTCTGATATATATTTTCCAAGTTACAACCCACGGTCACCTCTTCTTTCATTCCTCTAGGTCTCCATTTAGCAGCTGCTTAGGCCCCCTCTGTGTTTCCATTTCCTAGTATCCATTGGTATCAGTCAGGGCTTATCCAGCCCCATTGAACAGAAATCTGGATGCATGTTGCATAACAGAATGGAAAGTTTCCTTGTTTTATGTAATCAGAATTCCAGAGATAGACACCTCCCAAGGTGTCCAGTATCATCATGCAAGGAAGGCTCAGGTTCTTTTAGCTTCACTAGAGGCAGTGAAACTGGCTTCGCAGCAGGAAAGAGAACAGAAAGTAAATGTTGAAAACTATGTCTTTCTGGCAGGTTGTGTGCTCGGTGGCTAGATCAGCATTATGAGTGGAGTCCCACCACTCTGCTTGCTCTCTGGTTTCTGTCACTACCTCCAGACAGCCAAGTTTTATTTTATTTATTTATTTTTGTATGTGTATGAATGTACTGTCTGCATGTAAGTCTGTGCACCCGTGTTGTGCAATGCCGCGGAGGTCAGAAGAGGGTCTCGGATTCCCCTGGAACTGGAGTTCTCCTGGAATTGGAGTTTCAGACGGTTCTCAGCCACCATGTGGGTGCTGGGGATCGAACCCGGGTCCTCTGCAAGAGCGGTCGGCTCTCTTAACCGCTAGGCCATCTCTCCAGCCCCAACCCAACATTCTTATGGTGTTATAATAGTACTACCGATAACTATATAAGAATTTAATCCAAATAAAACCTCAGCTTCATTTGGGCAGCTTTGCATCTAGAGAAAAACCTAGCAATTGGGGATAGGTGTGTGACTCAGCAGAAATGTGTATGCTTAGTCTGCACAAGTGTCTGGATTCAATTCCCACTACCAAAAACCTCAACAAGTCTAGCAACTAAAATTGAAGGTAATTCTGATATATATTTTCCAAGTTACAACCCACGGTCACCTCTTCTTTCATTCCTCTAGGTCTCCATTTAGCAGCTGCTTAGGCCCCCTCTGTGTTTCCATTTCCTAGTATCCATTGGTATCAGTCAGGGCTTATCCAGCCCCATTGAACAGAAATCTGGATGCATGTTGCATAACAGAATGGAAAGTTTCCTTGTTTTATGTAATCAGAATTCCAGAGATAGACACCTCCCAAGGTGTCCAGTATCATCATGCAAGGAAGGCTCAGGTTCTTTTAGCTTCACTAGAGGCAGTGAAACTGGCTTCGCAGCAGGAAAGAGAACAGAAAGTAAATGTTGAAAACTATGTCTTTCTGGCAGGTTGTGTGCTCGGTGGCTAGATCAGCATTATGAGTGGAGTCCCACCACTCTGCTTGCTCTCTGGTTTCTGTCACTACCTCCAGACAGCCAAGTTTTATTTTATTTATTTATTTTTGTATGTGTATGAATGTACTGTCTGCATGTAAGTCTGTGCACCCGTGTTGTGCAATGCCGCGGAGGTCAGAAGAGGGTCTCGGATTCCCCTGGAACTGGAGTTCTCCTGGAATTGGAGTTTCAGACGGTTCTCAGCCACCATGTGGGTGCTGGGGATCGAACCCGGGTCCTCTGCAAGAGCGGTCGGCTCTCTTAACCGCTAGGCCATCTCTCCAGCCCCAACCCAACATTCTTATGGTGTTATAATAGTACTACCGATAACTATATAAGAATTTAATCCAAATAAAACCTCAGCTTCATTTGGGCAGCTTTGCATCTAGAGAAAAACCTAGCAATTGGGGATAGGTGTGTGACTCAGCAGAAATGTGTATGCTTAGTCTGCACAAGTGTCTGGATTCAATTCCCACTACCAAAAACCTCAACAAGTCTAGCAACTAAAATTGAAGGTAATTCTGATATATATTTTCCAAGTTACAACCCACGGTCACCTCTTCTTTCATTCCTCTAGGTCTCCATTTAGCAGCTGCTTAGGCCCCCTCTGTGTTTCCATTTCCTAGTATCCATTGGTATCAGTCAGGGCTTATCCAGCCCCATTGAACAGAAATCTGGATGCATGTTGCATAACAGAATGGAAAGTTTCCTTGTTTTATGTAATCAGAATTCCAGAGATAGACACCTCCCAAGGTGTCCAGTATCATCATGCAAGGAAGGCTCAGGTTCTTTTAGCTTCACTAGAGGCAGTGAAACTGGCTTCGCAGCAGGAAAGAGAACAGAAAGTAAATGTTGAAAACTATGTCTTTCTGGCAGGTTGTGTGCTCGGTGGCTAGATCAGCATTATGAGTGGAGTCCCACCACTCTGCTTGCTCTCTGGTTTCTGTCACTACCTCCAGACAGCCAAGTTTTATTTTATTTATTTATTTTTGTATGTGTATGAATGTACTGTCTGCATGTAAGTCTGTGCACCCGTGTTGTGCAATGCCGCGGAGGTCAGAAGAGGGTCTCGGATTCCCCTGGAACTGGAGTTCTCCTGGAATTGGAGTTTCAGACGGTTCTCAGCCACCATGTGGGTGCTGGGGATCGAACCCGGGTCCTCTGCAAGAGCGGTCGGCTCTCTTAACCGCTAGGCCATCTCTCCAGCCCCAACCCAACATTCTTATGGTGTTATAATAGTACTACCGATAACTATATAAGAATTTAATCCAAATAAAACCTCAGCTTCATTTGGGCAGCTTTGCATCTAGAGAAAAACCTAGCAATTGGGGATAGGTGTGTGACTCAGCAGAAATGTGTATGCTNTCTCACCTGGAACATTGGACTCAAGCCATCCGCCTGCTTCCTGCTTCAGAGCCTTCCGTCTGTTAGAAGGTGCAGAGTGTGCAATACACTTGCATTCAGCCCTTCTGGTGTTTGTAGAGGTGCAGTGGTGCACTACAACTGCTTCAGCTCCCGCTATTCTTTTTTTTTTTTTTTTTTAATTAATGTTATTTATTTCTGCATGTGTAAGAATGTACTGGTTTGCAAATGCAAGTTGTGTACCCGGGTCGTGCAACGCCGCGGAGGTCAGAAGAGGGTCCTCGGATTTCCCCCTGGATCTGGATTTCTCCTGGAATTGGAGTTCAGACGGTTCTTGGCCACCATGTGGGTGCTGGGATCTGAACCCGGGTCCTCTGTAAGACAGTCGGTTGCTCTAACCGCTAGGCCATCTCTTCGCACAGCCCTCAGCTCCCCCGATGCTTACTTTGCAAAGAAAAAGCTGAGGGGTAAAGAAGTTAGTGACTGCTGGGCGGGCGTGGTGGTGCAGGCCCTTAATATCCCCAGCATTCGGAGGGAGAGGCAATGGAAGCGCTGTGAGTCAAGCCAAACTGGAGCTACAGATGGAGTTCCAGCTGCTAAGGACTAATGGAACCCGTCCAAAAAAAAGCTAGTGATTGCTGGGTGTGAGTTCAAGGCCAGCGGGTCTCCATAGCAAGTGTCTCCACATGGGGACTAGTCTGTGAAGGGGCAGAGTCCTCACCAAAGACAAAAAGCAGCATCCAGAGAGACCCTGAAGCCTTTGTGAGACAAAGACCCCACTGGAGCCTGACAGAACTAGAGGAGAGACACTGTGGGCACCTCTGAACTTCCTGTAGGGAACCTGGGCTCCACTGGTTTCTCTACTCTTTTCTCTACTCAGCCATGCTGGCTGAGCAGACTTTTCTTGTAAGACAATAGATTTAAAATAATCATTAAAAAAGATTTATTATTTTTTTTTATGTCTGGAGTCTAGGCCCGCATGTAGTAAGTAAACCTGTGTTGTGGCAATATGTCTGCAGAGGTCAAAGAGGTATCAGATCCCCTTGGGACTGGAGTTATTAGGGTATGTCGCCAACATGGTGGGTGCTGGAATCGAGCCTGGAACTTTGCAAGAGCAGCCATGCTCTTACCACTGACCATCTTTCCATCCCCACAGTGGATGTTTATTGAGTGTTTTCTGGATGCCAAGCACTGATAAACACTTCACAAGTATTAACCTCATTGAACTCAAAATCCAAAGCTGTAGGTGCTTTAATGAACCCCCTTGCCCTTGACTATGGCATGCAACACAGCAGGAAAATGGCTTCCGACTCTGTTACATCACAGCTGTGCTTCCAGCTAGATCAGTTCTGGGGTCAGGCCACAGAGTTAACCATGTCCTCCTACTTTGTCCCCCATAAATGCTGCATAGAACAAATAGTCTGGATTTTAAATATATCCTTTTAAAAAATTCACATCTCTGAATTAAAAACTGGAAGAAAATAGAAATGTCTATCTTTCATTTAGTTACTTGTTACCTTTTCAGGGGGAGGGCAAGAAGTATGCAAAACCTAAATCTCCTTCCTACTTAGAATCATTCTTTTAGAAGGTCTTGATGGAAGAGTCCCTGCTCATGCAAATGAGAGAAGGTTAAACCTTCCTATCCTTGCATCTTGGCTTAGCCCAGGGGATGCTCTAGCCAGAACGCCAGAACGAGGCTTAGATGCACAGTAGACCTTAGGGGGGCATCCACTGTAGTGGTTGTGACCCTGAAATAATGGCCATGATATGGGTATATTATTTTTTTTTTCGTCTTTTTTCAAGACAAGGTCTCCCTGTAGCCCCAGCGTCCTGGACCAACAACTCACTCTGTAGACCAGGCTGCCTTGAACTCACAAAGATCACCGCCTGCCTCTGCCATCCCAAGTGCGAGGATTAAAGGAATGTGCCAACACACCCAGCTAAAAAATCCACTTTAAAAAAAAAAATGTTTTAAATTTTATTTTATTTTGCTGTGTATGAGTGTATGGCTTGCATGTGTGTAAGTGGCACCAGTGTCATGCAATGCCCTTGGAGATCAGAAGAGGAGTTGGATCCCTGAAACTCTGGGAGTTACGAGAGTCATTGACGATAGGTGGGTTCTGGGAAGTGAAATCAGAGTCCCTTTTGCAAGAGCAGTCATGCTCTTAACCACTGAGCCATCTCTCCATCCTATTACCACCTCTTAAAAAATTTTTTTTTTGTCCTTTTTTGAGACAGGGTCTCTTTTAGTCCAGCTGGCCTGGAACTCACTATGTAGACCAGGCTGGCCTTGACTCACAGAGATCTACCTGCATCTGGCTGCCCAAGTGCTAGGTTTAATAAAGGCAATGTGGCTAACCCGCCTGGCTAAAAATATTTTATTTATTATTTTTTATTCTATGTGTATGAGTGGATTGTCCAATCATGTTTTAAGGTGCAAATCCATGCCATACAATACCCGAGGAGGTCAGAAGAAGGGGCGGCAGATCCCCTGAAACTTTAGTTACAGACAGGTGTTGGACAGCATGTGGGTGCTGGGAACTGAACTTGGGTCCTCTGGCAAGAGCAGACATCTTAACCTCTGAGCCATCTCTTCTCCAGCCCTATGTTACTTCTTTGGCTGGGCTTCCTGTTGACTTACCTCACTGGTTCCTGCTTAACATGACCCATGACATGACCTACTAACATCTTTCCCATGCATTCCCTTTGTGTTTAGGTAAACTGCAGGTGCCTTCTGCTGTCTAAACTAAGAACATGATGTTACAAAATTATGCATGTTTGGAACTGCATAGTTCAAGGGTCTGTGGCTGAGGATGGATGGGCTCCCTCTCCTCTCTGCTGTTCCCTTTATTGTGAGCTGCAGCAGATGGGGTGACACTGCCATGTTATGGATTCTGATTCTTGGAGAAATGAGAGCCACCTGAGAAAAGACAGCCATGACAAAAAAGTGGCCACCCCCTTTTCCTCTGTCCATCGCCTCTATACATGACCAAATTGTTGTTAACAGGAACTGTTTCTAAGGAAAGAGCCATGATGAAACAGTAACTCCTGGTGTCCGATAGGCATGCTAAAAATGATATGTTGAAATGTATTATTTCTTTTATGTGTACAAATTTACTGTCTGCATGCTAGTCGGTGCACCTGTGTCGTGCAATGCCATGGAGGGCGAAGAGGGGCCGTTGTCGGATTCTCTTGAAACTGGAGTCAAAGACGGTTCTCAGCCGTCCCCCCCCACCACGTGGGTGCTGGTGATCGAACTCCGGTCCTCTGCCATAGCAGTCTACGCTTTTAAACCTCTAGGCCATCTCTCCCAGCCCTAAAATGATTTCCTATAGGAATATGCAACACATCATGGGGGAACACATGGCAGAGCAAAACTGCTCCCCTCATCAGTCAGGAAGCAAAGAGCCAGGAAAGGGCTGGAGACCTGTAATTTCCCAGTGCATGCCCCCAATGACCTAAAGATCTGCATCTAGGTTCCACCTCCTAAAGGTTCCTTTTTGAGTCCAGTGTTTGTGACCTGCAGGGCAACACAGCAAGGTCTCAGTTTTTGAATTAAAACAAGATCCAACTACAGCAAAAGGTGTTCATGAATGAAGAAATGAATGACAGAAGCAGAATTCTTTGAAAGGAAAATTTGGGTAGGTGTATCACTAAAGACTGAAGAGAAAACCTTTCCCACTTGACCACTACGACACCTGGGAGGAAAACATGTTTTTCTCAGCTCTTTATAACTCCCTGCTTTAATGCCTATGTCAGAACCTCGACAAGGATGAGTCCCACAGCAGCTTTTGTTACCTAGGCATTGATAACAATTAGCCTGTAACTAATTGTTTCCAGCTGCTTCCCTTTAAAACAAAAAACCGATCAAAATATTTATTTAGCGCCAGGCGTAGGTGGGCGCAAGCCTTTAATTTTAATCCTAGCACTGGAGGCAAGGGAGGTGGATCTTTTGAGTTCAGGCCACCTGGTCTCTACAAGAGTGAGTTCCAGGACAGCTGGGGCTAACAGAGAGACCAAATAAAAAAAAAAAAAAACAAAAAAAAAAACCAAACATTTATTATAGTCATGTGCCTGTGGTTTGGTATATCTCTAGAGCTAGAAGGTTAGCACACCTGAGATAAAGACAAGATGACTGTGTGCTTAAAGGGTGAGAGGAGAAAGGACTGCAGTGGCTATGGCCAGTTTGAAGTGGAGGACGAGGAGGGCAGTAAGGGACAGGCAAAACAAACAAATACGACACAACATTTGCAGCTAGATAAAAGGAGTAAAGGATTTATAGAATCCATTTCTGACTATTTCTCTTTGTACCCCTCTTATCACCCCATTTTTTTTTTAAAAAGGCCTGTAGCCCTGGTTAGCCTAGAGCTTATTATATAGCCCAAATTTATGTCAATCCTCCTGAATACTGGGATTACAGATGTGTGCTATCAAGCCACTCAGCCCAACATTTTTTAAATATTTTATTTAGTTTTTTATTTATTTATTTATTTATTATTTATTTAATGTATTTTTTATATGAATGTACTGTCTGCATGCAGGTCTGTGCACCCCGTGTCCTGCAGTGCTGGCGGAGGTCAGAAGATGGGATTGGATCCCCTGGAACCTGGAGTTAAAGACTGTTTTTAGCCGCCATGTGGGTGCGGTTCTCAGCCACCATGTGGGTGCTGGGGATCGAACCCGGGTCCTCTGCAAGAAGCGGTCGGCGCTCTTAACGCTAGGGAGGCGCAATCTTTCCAGCCCCAACCCAACATTCTTATAATGGTGTTATAATATTACTAACCGTTAACTATATAAAATATTAATCCAAATAAACTCAGCTTCATTATGGGCAGCTTTGCTCCGAGAGAAAACCTAGCAATTGGGATAGGGTGTTGTGACTCAGCAGAAATGTGTATGCTTAGTCTGCACAAGTGTCTGGATTCAATTCCCACTACCAAAAACCTCAACAAGTCTAGCAACTAAAATTGAAGGTAATTCTGATATATATTTTCCAAGTTACAACCCACGGTCACCTCTTCTTTCATTCCTCTAGGTCTCCATTTAGCAGCTGCTTAGGCCCCCTCTGTGTTTCCATTTCCTAGTATCCATTGGTATCAGTCAGGGCTTATCCAGCCCCATTGAACAGAAATCTGGATGCATGTTGCATAACAGAATGGAAAGTTTCCTTGTTTTATGTAATCAGAATTCCAGAGATAGACACCTCCCAAGGTGTCCAGTATCATCATGCAAGGAAGGCTCAGGTTCTTTTAGCTTCACTAGAGGCAGTGAAACTGGCTTCGCAGCAGGAAAGAGAACAGAAAGTAAATGTTGAAAACTATGTCTTTCTGGCAGGTTGTGTGCTCGGTGGCTAGATCAGCATTATGAGTGGAGTCCCACCACTCTGCTTGCTCTCTGGTTTCTGTCACGAACCAGTCGCAGATCAGCCAAGTTTTATTTTAGTTATTTATTTTTGTATGGTATAATGTACTGTCTGCATGTAAGTCTGTGCACCCGGTTGGCAAATGATGCGCGGAGGTTAGAAGAGGGAATCGGATTCCTGGAACTGGAGTTCTCCTGAATTGAGTTTCAGACGGTTTTCTCACTCTCAGCTGCCATGTGGGTGCTGGGGGATCGAAACCCGGGGCCTCTGCAGAGCAGAGGTCGGTGCCTTAACCGCTAGGCCTATCCTCTCCAGCCCCAACAGGCAAGTTTTTTGTTTTGTTTTGACACAGGGTCTCATGCACCACAGGCTGGCCCTCACGCTCACTATGTAGTTGAATATGACCTTGAACTTCTGATCCTCCTGCTTCCATCTTGAGAGCTGGGATTATAGACTTGTCACATCATGTCGAGAAGCAGGCCAGTTTTGAATATATATGCTCTTGGGGGTAAAGAGAAAGGCAATGGCTGTTCCTTGCAGAAAAGACTCAGGTTTGAAATCCCAGCACCATCTGTTAACAACTGTCCTATAGCTCCAGTTCCAGGGATAGAAATCCTCTTCTGTCCTTCAAGGGCATACATACATGCAGGATAAACACTCATACACATAAGGAAAAATAAATAAAAAGAATGTGTATGCTTTTGGCTGGGATCAATAGGCAGTTGTAGAGGCTTCCCTTTGATCTTCCCTGCTATGGCAGCTCCTGTCTCCCAAGTCAAAGAACTAATGTGATTTTGCCAGCTACCAAATATGGCTATTCTACTTACCATTCAGGGAATCTCGGAGCTTATTTATTTTTTGGTCTTTTGTTTTTTTGTTTTTTTTTTTTTGAGACAAGGGTCCATCTCTGTAGCTTTGGCTGTCCTGGAACTCACTCTGTAGACCAGGCTGGCCTTGAACTCACAGAGATCGGCCCTGCCTGCCTCTGCTTACCAAGTGCTAGGATAAAGGCATGAGCCACCACACCACGCACCACGCCCTCGGAGAGCTTATTTTTATAGACTTATTGAGAATCCAGTCTCCTCTGTGGTTGGAAGCTGGTTCAGGACCAGAATTGAGGAAGGGACTGGGACCTTTCACTGGGGGCAGCTTCTTTCAGGGCCTTTCTTATCTATCCTTGGGCTCAAAAAAAAATCACATTTGACACAATTGTCTGCCCACCTATGTTTCTTCTAATGTTCTATTGACCACACCCACAGCTTTCACACACTACTCAGTTCTGCTTCTGCTGGTTAAGTGATGCCTCTGCTGCGCCTGAGTCTGTAATATAGTCTACCAGCAGCCTGGTTTCCAGAGGAGAACCACCAGAAGCTTCTTAGGAATTTGCTATCAGCTTATTAGAGAAGCAGAGCAGTCAGTAGGCATCTGTGTTGTAAATAAAAAGAAGGGATTTTTTTTTTCTTTATTTTTTTCCCTCTTTCGAGACACGGGTCTTCCTGTAGCCCCAGCTGGTCCGGGAACTCACTCTGTAGACCAGGCGGGCCTTGAACTCACAACACAAAGATCCACCTGCCGCTGCCTCCCAGGTGCTAGGATTAAAAGGGTGTGCCACTACACGGCCCGGGGCTGTAAATAGATTCTAGCATCCTATTTCTCTGAGGGTTTTGTGGCTGTTTGTTTGTTTTGTTATTGAGACAGAGCCTTGGGATTCAGCTCAGGCTGGTCTCAAACTCACTATAATGTCCAGGCTAGCCTCAAAACTATGGTCCTTTCTCATTTCAGCAATTGAATACTGGGAATACAGGTGCGAGTCTTCTTGGAATCTATTGATCTCTTATTCCATTGTTTTCTACACTGTTCTGGTTTCTCTATTTTGCCTAGTGGAAGCCATTGCTTTTTCCAAGCTTCCTAGAGCCATCCTAGCAACCTGCTAGCACCATTTCCTAGGGGCTTGGCCAGGATGTAGATACCACGGTACAGGAATGTGCTTATGTCAATAAATTCTGCCTTGTTTAGCACTATGCTTTTCCCTTCTCCATCCCTTCCCAAAGCAATCTAGGAACCCCAGCCCATGTTCTCCTGGCTTCTGCAGGTATTTATTTATGTCTTGGCTGGTATCTTAGAGTACTTAAGTGATATGGTTTAAAGGTTTTTAAGTGCATGGACCCAGATATCTGTCACAAGTATCAGGGTCCCACTTTCTTCAACTGTTAGCCCAATCTTGGCCTTGCAGACTTGCTAGGGCTGAAAAATCTTTTGGGGGTTCTACTGACTGCTTTTATTTTTTTTTTTTTTTTTTTTTTTGGTATTTTTTTGAGACAAGAGTCGCCCTTTTCTAGCTGGCCTGGAGCTTCCCTCTGTGGATCAGGTTGGCCTTGAGGTCACAGAGATCTGTCTGCCTCTGCCTCCTGAGTGCGGGGATTAAAGGGGTGCACCACCATGCCCGGCTCTACTGCTTTTATAATTAAGTCCAAGCTTTATCCTCAGCTTTTTCTGTCTTTTCTCAAGATGCTAAGGAGACATTCTGGCTTCCATTCTTTAAAAAAATTTTTTTTAATTCTATATATGTATGTATGTATGTGTATGAATGTACTGTCTGCATGTAGGTCTGTGCACCCGTGTCGTGCAATGCCGCGGAGGTCAGATGAGGGTGTCGGATTCCCCTGGAACTGGAGTTCTCCTGGAATTGGAGTTACGGAGGAGGATTCTCAGCCGCCATGTGGGTGCTGGGGATCGAACCCAGGTCCTCTGCAAGAGCAGTCAGTGCTCTTAACTGCTAGGCCATCTCTCCAGCCCCCTGGCTTCCATTCTTACCCTTTGGTGATTGATCACTCTAAATCTTTCATTGCCTATCTTCAAGGTGTAGACTTACTGCAGACATAGTTATTCAGTTACATCTGTGTGTGTGTGTATTATAGTTTTTGCTTTGAGACAGGGTTTCACTAGCCTAGGCTGGTCGTGATCTTGCCTTTCCCCTCAGCCTCCCGAGTGCTAGATTACAGGTGTGTGTCACATGCCTTTTGCTTGTCCATAACTGCTGCATTCTTTTTTTTTTATTTTACTGCTGCATTCTTTCATTAGTATTATAACCATCATTTAAAAAACTATTTTCATTTATGTGTGTGTGTGTGTGTGTGTGTGTGTGTGTGTGTGTGTGTGTGTGGTGGGGGAGGGGTGCTGTGCCGATGGAGACAGGGAGTGGCCAGAATCAGGAACACCCTGAGACAACAAGGGCAGAAGAGCATATCAGATCCCAAGGAGCTGGAGTTTCAGGTGGTTGTGAGCCACCAGACATGGGTGCTGGGGAGCAAACTCAGGTCTTCTAGAGGAGCAGGGAATGCCCTTAACCACTGAGCAATCTCTAGTATTATATTCCATCTGTTTACCATTGCTGAGTTTTAAAACCTTGCTGATACAGCACGCCAAGGCCTACAGGTATTCATCTGAGGTCCTCACTGCTAGTCATAGGATGATTCTAGTCCACAGGATCAGATCCTCTTGTGGAACTTAGTGCCCTTGGGGTCAGCATGATGCAGTCATGAAAGGACTAAGGACAAGGAGATGTTAAATTAAATGTAGTAATAGCAAAAGCTTAAGCGGATCCATTTCTTGGGAACTGATCCTGTTAGAGAGCTCTAGACCCAGGAGTGCCTTCAGAGCGGTCCACCCTGAGCTTACATCCAGTCTGTACAGACTCTCTTGGGAGTGCTGTAGTCCAGCATGAAGGAGCTCTCCTCAGCTGAATGACTGGGATTCGCTGAGGGCTGCTGGTCCCTACTTCTCCTAACAGCTGGGACACAAGTATCTCAGTCCCGAAGAGCCTGTGCTATTTGGTATGTTGGGGTAAGAGGATAGGGAGGTGCTATGCCAGTGGAGATGGGGAGTGGGTAGAATCAGGAAAGAACCCCGAGACTTTGAATAAGGCCAGAACCTAAGCAAAAGGCCTGAACCTATGGTTAGACAGGATTGGAGAATCAGAGAGGAAACCAGACAGGGAGAGGAAGGAGACAGATGACATTTATCAATGGAATGATAACAGAGGCTGGGGACCTTAGGGCTCAGGCAGCCATGTCCAGAGTTTCAAAGAAGATGAAGGCAAAAAGCCAGGGCAAAGAGGGGATAACCAGGGATTTTCAAAGGCAGTGTGTGACAGGGAAAGGGTGGTGTGGGACTGCATGGTTAGCAGTGAGGTAGACATGTTGGAGTACCATTCCGGGCTATGAGTAAGGGCTTTTTCAGGGGACCTAGTTTGACAAAGCACAGAAGGATATTTAATATTCATCCATTTCTTTTCAGCACTGTCATCATTTGTGACATCATCTAAAAAAATTAGTCAGTATCCATGTTACATCTTTCAAGAAGGGACCAGAGAAATAATTCAAACTCTGTCCTTTTGTTCTAGTGGAATCAAATGTTAATATGTATTTGGGAAGATCACCAATTTACCCAGTCTTGAAACTTCTCTTACAGATATATCTCTCTGTATACAGGCTTATTGGCTTTGTGGATTTTCTGTGGTAAAATGAAGACTGTGGTTTTGCTTCATCTTATCATCCATCCACTTGGTATCTTACTGTGTGGCCTAACTGGTTGATGCCTATAGTGTGTTCTTCAAATATGTAAACACATTTTAACATTAACTTAAGTAAAATGCATCGAAGAATATAAATTTAAAAATAACCCATTTCAGAGTTCAACGTAAGAGACAGAACATCCTGGGTTTTCTATGTAATCCTTTTCTGGAAAAGTGCACAGCCAATTCCACACGAAGTCCTTTCAACTGTGGTATTCGGCATGGGGAAGGGCCTTGTTTCTGGAGAGCCAGTCTTTCTCCATTGTCCTTGAAGTCCAATGACCTGGTTTCACATCCCATCCCAACTCTGCTATCAACTCTGATCTTCAGTATATCCTGGAACCTCCAATGCGCTATTCATTAGTTAGGTAAGGGTAATCATCCCTGTCGGAAAGGCTTGAGGGTGGAATCGTGAGACGATCAATGTGTTGAACGTGTTGGATGCATGTTAGGCCCCTCTAAAGATTTTTACTGAGTACAGTGAAAGAAACTTCAATCTGTTACCAACCGTGCAAAAAAGTTTCATTAACTTGGGTGCCCATCAGTTTAGTAGAGGAAGCTCTGGCTGGGGCTTTTGGAGTCTGAGTACTCTAATCATCACTGGATCTAGCTCTAGCTTTGGGTTTTAAGCGACCTTTAAAAAAAAAAAAATCACGGAATCTCTCTTGGCCTTTTTTCCTGTTTCTCAGCAGCCTACAGAAGTCTCAAGGATTGGGGTGTGGGTTTTTTCTTTCTTCTTCTTCTTCTGAGAGCCTAAGGCAGAGAGAGACTGAATACAGCCTCCCCTAGAGATCAGCCGCAGACATCTGCGCGCAGAGAAAGCCTAGCCCCAGGACACCCTAACTTCCAACCCCGGGTGCGGTCCAAGCCCGGAGGCCCGCGGGGGAAGGGCGAGCCGACTCAACAGTGGGGCCGCGAGCCGAAGCTCCGGGGTTGGCCGGGAGTCTCCGGGCCGAGCCCAGCGCCAGTCTAGGTGCAGAGAACAGCACAGTAGAGGGACGCGCGCCTCCGGGCCCAGAGAGTTCGGTGACGTCACCTCCAGGAGGACTCGCTTTTTCATTAATGAAAGCGGCCAGCGCGGGCGCATGCGCGGCAGGCCCCTTCCCTCTCGCTTCCCCCTCCTCTTTCCCAGCCGCGCTCTCAATCTCGAGCTCTCTCGCTCTCCCTCTCCCCGGGCCGTGGAAAGGATCCCACTTCCGGTGGGGTGTCATGGCGGCGTCTCGGACTGTGATGGCTGAGGGGAGACGGCGCTAGTGGGGAGAGCGACCGAGAGGCGCCCTCCCCTCCCCGGGCCCCCTCCCCGCCCCCTTCCCCGGCCTCCTCGCCAACGCCCCCTTCCCCTGTCCCCCTCCCGGCGGGCCGCGCGGCCCCGGTCCCCACCCCCGTGGGAACGTTCGCCGCCCGCTCTCCTCAGCCCCTCGGCTGGCTGCTGCCTCACCTCAGCGCCGTCCCCCGGCCGCGGGGAGGACATGGCCGCACACAGGCCGGTGGAATGGGTCCAGGCCGTGGTCAGCCGCTTCGACGAGCAGGTAACGGGCCGTAGCGGCCGGGAGGTGGGCGCGGGTGGGGGTGGGGATGCAGTGGGTGAGGGGAGCGCGGCGGCCGCCTCCCCGGCTGCGGAGGGGGGAGGTGTGGGGGACTCGGGAGCCCGGGGAAGGGCTCGGGAGCGGTGGCGATAGGGGGCGGCCCGGGGGTAGGTGCGGGAAGCCCGACGGCAGAGCGGGGCTCCCCTTCCCTCCGAAACCGGGGGGTGGGGCCTTGCCCGGACCAGCCCTCCATCCCCTTTATCCCAGCCCTTCAGCTGGCCCTGGGGGACAGTGATCTGGGGGCGCTTTCAGGGGCGTTCCATCTGGATTGCAGCGTTCTCCCTTACTTTGTTACCTCCTGTTTGAACCGAGGTGGGGAATACTATTACCTCTTTCCCTAACCCCCGCCTCCCTGGTAACGGGGAGTAGCCGAAGGAACCCCAAGGCCTATTTGTGTACCCCTAGTAGCTGCATGATAACATCCCTCCCTTCCCCCAGTTTCTTTAGCTTCTCCTCCTGTTGGGGAAGAGTGGAAGACAGCTGGGCTAGCACAGGTTTCCTGACTTTCTGATCAGGGTCCTCAGCCTTCCTGGAGACTCCCAAGTGCACACACCCTGCACATCTTTTTAATGGCCCCATCGTCATCCCCCGATATCCCGATGACACTAGGCTGTCGTTTACATTGCTGTTTGCAGGGAAAACCGTGGTTCTGAACTAATTCCTCCCTTAATTCCTTCCTTGGCAATCGCACCCCCCATCCCCTTCTTGCTAGAGTTCCGAGGATGTGAATATTGCTTTAAGTGAGAATCTCGGGGAGTAAGGGGAGAAGGGTAAAAGGAAAGGGAAAAAACAGCATTTGAAGTCCTCACTAGAGAGAGCAGAGGCAGCTAGGATGTGGTTGCAGAGCTGATAATTCTGCTTGTGGTTTGTTTTTGACTCTCGATTCACAAGAGAACTTTCATTGAGATTATTTGGGATGGAGGAAAAAGTTTCATAGTTTAGGGAGGTGACTTTTTATTTGCTGAGTGTTTGCATATTAAATCCTGGGGCTGATCTGATGTGATCCACACGTAGCCTTTCCTCAGAATTGGTTTAATTTTGTGCTGCTGTTGTTACTGTTGTTCGGTAGTTTGGGCTGGTTTAAAGGGATTTTTTTTTTTTCTTTTTGCAGTTTTGGGTTACATTTCTACCAGGGGCTTCCTAAGATGAGGGCATTGTTTAGGATTGACCCAATCTGTTTTGCTTTTTGGGTGTAATCACAAAACTGGTTATGACAGCTGACAGGTAGGGGAAAGGTTTCCTCTTTAATTTGACTAGTAAACATTTCCTCGCAGTCTTTCTGACCTGCTTGACAGATTTGGGAATAGGCCAAGGAAGTTGAGAAGAACCTACATAGATAAAATTTCACAGCTATCAGAGACCTGAAGGAGTTGTTTTATTCATCCTGCTTCCAGACCAAAAAGTATCTAAAACAACTGTACTAGTAATCCATCTGATAAAGTAAAATATCACTGTATAAATGCATTGTATTATGGAGCATTAGATTTAAAACTTGAGAGAAAAGACTTGCTTTGCGCAACTTAAAAAATGATTAAAAATTCACAGACAAACCAAAGCTGAGCATCACAGACAGCATAAACTGAATGGAGAATTGAGAATGATTTGCCGTACAGCCCTTTCACCCCCTTTTTTTGGAACAGGGTCTCACTGTGTAGCCCTGCTTGGCCTGGGACTGACCATGTAGACCCTAGCCTGACCATGAACTCACAGAGATCCACCTTCTTTGCCTCCCAAGTTCCAGGATCACAGAAAAGCATGTGCCACCACACCACCTTCCCCCAATTTTAAAAGATTTATTTATTTATTGGACTTTTTTTTTATTAATTTTTTTTAATTTATTTATTGTATGTGTATGAATGTACTGTCTGCATGCAAGTCTGTGCACCCGTGTCGTGCAACGCCGCGGAGGTCAGAAGAGGGTCTCGGATTCCCCTGGAACTGGAGTTCTCCTGGAATTGGAGTTTTAGACGGTTCTCGGCCGCCATGTGGGTGCTGGGGATCGAACCCGGGTCCTCTGTAAGAGCGGTCGGCGCTCTTAACCGCTAGGCCATCTCTCCCGGCTACCAACAATAGACTTTGGAGACAGGGTCTCCTCGTAGCCCCAGCTGGCTATGTAAACTCAGCTGTGTAGAACGGTCTAGTGGCCTTGAACTCACAAAGATCCACCTGCGCCTATGCCTCCCAAGGGCAAAGGATTGAAAGTAACGCGTCCAGGCAAGCGCCCGCGCTCTAAAGGATTTATTTGTTTGTGTATTGCTGCCTGGTTGTGGCTTGCCTTACAGAGTCAGAAGAGGTGCTGGATCTGACGGAGCTAGATATTTTGTGAGCTGCCTGATTGTGGTGTTTGAGACGTAACTTGGGTCACTTAACCACTGGCCATCTCTTGGTCCCCTCAACTTCCCACCAGCTTTTAAAAATTAAAAATACGTGTTCAAAGATTGCTTCCTCTTCCTTCCCTTTTTTTTTTTTTTTTTTTTGAGAGAGTGTTTTTTGTATGTACTCCAGGTTTGCTTGGTATTTGATCTGTAACTGAGGATGACCTTGAACTTCTGGTCTTCCTGTCTCTGCCTCCTGAGTGCTGGGATTACATACTTCTTACTTGTTGGTCTCTAGGCTTATTTATCATTTAAGAAAATAATAGTTCTCTAAATTTTAAAAAGTAGAATGATTACGATTAAAGACCTAGTTTTTCTCTGTTCCCAGTGTTCAGAACCTTAGGCTTTATTGTTTATGTGTGGTATAGAATTAGACCTATCACCATCTTTTAAACCTTAAGGACATTAGTTTGCTTAAAATTTTTTGTTGTTGTTGTTTCATGAGTATGAGTGTTTTGCCTTCATAGATGTAAGTGTACCATGTACCTATGTTGGATCTTCTGGAACTGGAGTTGACAGATGGTTGTTAGCTGCCATGTGGGTGCTGGGAACCAAACTCAGGTTCTCTTCAAGAGTGGCCAGTGTTGAGCCATCTGTCCGACTAGGACATTAGTTTTTTAAAATTTTTTAATTTTTTAATTTTTATGTGTATGAGTGTACTGTCTGCATGTAGTTTGTGCACCTGTGTCGTGCAGTGCCGAGGAGGTCAGAAGAGGGTGTCAGATTTCCCTGGAACTGGAGTTAAAGACAGTTCTTAGCCGTGTGGGTGCTGGGAATTGAACTGGGTCCTCTGCAAGAGCAGTCGGTGCTCTAACTGCTGAGCCATCTCTCCAGCCCCTGGGACATTATTTTATTATTTTATTTTATTTTATTTATATTTTATTTATTTATTTTTTATTTTATTTTATTTATTTTATTTTATTTTACTTTATTTTATGTGTATGAATGTACTGCTGCATGTAGGTCTGTGCACCCATGTCGTGCAATGCCGTGGAGGCCAGAAGAGGGTGTTGGATTCCCCTGGAACTGGAGTTCTCCTGGAATTGGAGTTACAGACGGTTCTCAGCCGCCATGTGGGTGCTGGGGATCGAACCCGGGTCCTCTGCAAGAGCAGTTGGTGCTCTTAACCGCTAGCCATCTCTCCAGCCCTGGGACATTAGTTTTTAAAACATTGTTTTTTGCTGTATCTTATAGATAATTAGAGAAATACACATAAAGCAATTATTCCTCACACATTGCTTTGAGATGCAACGTGTATAAGGTTTCCAAAACTTAATATAAGATATTTATATGTCAATTTGTCATATAAGTAATAAATTTCTAACTCAAATTGGAGTTCATTTGTTTAAAAGATTTTTATTATGTCTGTGTGTGTGAGTGTATGCCATTCCATGTGTCTGTGCATGTGCGTGTGTATGCCATGCCATGTGTCTGTGTGTGTGCGTGAGTGTATGTCATGCCATGTGCTTGAGGGATGTTGGATCCCCCTCCAAGGGATCCAACACCCTCAGAGACCAGAAGAGGGTGTTGGATCCCTTGGAGCTAGAGTTAGAGGTAGTTGTGAGATGTCTCCCTTGGGTGCTGGGGACTGGACTTGAATCCTCTGGTTCTTCAGTAAACTTTCTTAACCACTGAGCCATCTATCTCTCCAGCCCTGTAGAGTTCATCTTAAGGCTGAAGTCAAGAAAACAGGCTGAGAGAAGTTAAGAGATGATAGACCCAGTAAGCGCCTTATTGTGCAAAGCATCGACTGGTGAACAATGGAGGGAATGCTGTATCGTTTTTCTGCCCTTTTCTTTTTCTCTGTCTTTGGGTGGGGGAAGAGGGAAACAGGGTCTCCTTGTAGCCCCATCTGGCCTGGAATTCACTGTAGTGAGAGACCAGGCTGGCTTGTCTGTCTCTTTGAGTACTTGGTTAAGAAATGGTAGTGCTGGGGCTGGAGAGATGGCCTAGCGGTTAAGAGCACCGACTGCCCTTGCAGAGGACCCGGGTTCGATCCCCAGCACCCACATGGCAGCTGAGAACTGTCTGTAACTCCAATTCCAGGAGAACTCCAGTTCCAGGGGAATCCAACACCCACTTCTGACCTCCACGGCATTGCACGACACGGGTGCACAGACCTACACGCAGACAGTTCATTCATACACATAAAAAAAAAAAAAAAGAAATGGTAGTGCTCTACCACAGAGCTGGACCCTACGCTCTTCTCCACCTTGACTTAAATTTTTTTGTTTATCTCAACATTTCTGAGCTCAAATCCATGCTTCCATCTGGTGGTGACCGTGCATTTAGGCATAATATTTATGGCCTAACTTGAATGAGTATTAGTAGTTTCAGAAGCAATTCCCTCCTTTACTGGGAAGTGGCAGTGGCAAAGGTAGACAGACAGAAGCTGAATTGACCAGCACATGTTCTGTCCCTCCTTAAGCTGGTTTTATGGTGTCATGTAAGTGGTTGTTTTTTTTTTTTTTTTTTTTTGTCTTTTTGAGACAGGGTTCCGCCCGTAGTCCCAGCTGGCCCTGACTGGTTATGTAGATCGGCGGCTTGAAACTCAGAGATCCACCTGCTCTGCCCTCCCAAGTGCATGGATTAAAAGTGTTCCCCTCCTCCCCGACAAGTGTCTTTAAATTGTCCAGTTTGAGGTGTAGATTGATGAAGGGTTCATTAGGTGTGTTTCTCAACAATTAAAACTATGTTGCACGCCTTAGCTGTGTAGGGAATTGGTTTCTGTGGGGTTTTATTTCTGAAAGGAAATATGGAAATGGGAATATTTGAAGTTTAAGAAATTAGAAGAAGTTACCTCTAAATGCTTTGTTGTAAGTAGGTTCATTTAAAGCTTTATTGTTCAGGCTCGTGAGCATGGCCCAGAGGGTTACAGATTTGCCGGCCAGTCTTTATGACCGAGTTTAGGCTCTAGGACCAAATGTGGAAAGAGAGAATTGACTTCTTTAAATTATTCCCTGATCTCTACAAGTTGTGCTGTGGCATGTGTGCATGCCCCAAAATAATAACAGAAAAATAATAAAACCCCTATTTTCCCTATCTAGTCATGTGAAACAGTGCTAAAAATTAAAAAATGTAGACAAGTTTTTTTTTTCTGTTCCTATAACAGTAAAACTAATTAAGGTCCTTTTATTTTCAATTTTTTTTTTATTAGAATGTCTTTGCATAATATGTGATGGTAGAGGTTCTAGAGAACTATGATATGCACACATACCCTTTGATGTTACAAATCACACTCTAATTGGCCAAATAGATTTGTAAAAGCTTGAAGCTATTGGGATTAAAAAAATTCTACCTCCTTAATATTGGGCCTGCAAACATTTTTATTTATTACGTATTTTAATTTTATATTTTTTGGTTTTTGATTATATATCCCTTTGTCTAGGTCGTTGGAAGCTCGCTATGTAGGACCAGCGGGCCTGAACTCACAGAGATTCCGACTGCCGTCTGCCCCTCCTCGAGTGCTGGGATTAAGGCAGTTGTCCCACCATGCCCGGCACTGTATTTATGTTTTTAAAGACAGACACTCACTATGTGGCCCTGGGGGTGGCCTGGAAACTTAATTGAGCCAGGCTGGCTCGAAACTCAGAGAGATCTACCGGCCCTGTTCACCTCAGTGCTCGGGATTAGAGGCAAATGTAGGACACCATGCCCTGCATGCTGTGGTTTTCATAAGACCTTAAAAAGTGAAAATATGTACTCTTATGGAAGGAATAATTCTATCCTTCGGAATTCCATTTTTTTTTAATTTTTTAGTTCCAAACTGCTATGCAGTTTTAAAAATTTTTATTTTTTTTTAATGTGTATGAATACTGTCGCATGATAAGGTGGCGGACCCTGTTCAGTGCATGCTGCGTGAGTCAGATAGAGGTGTTGGATCCCCTGAACTGAGTTAAAGAACAGTTCTCACCGCCAAGTGACGTGCGTGGGGACCTTATAACCGGTCCTCTGCAAAGGCGAAGTTGGGCGCTCTTAACCTTACCATCCGCCAGGTCTCTTCTCCAGCCCAAATGCATCTTATATATTTAGTTTATTATTACTTTAATTTAATTTAGTATTATTTTAATTTTTTATTAATTTTATTTATTTCTGTATGTGTATGAATGTACTGTCTGCATGCAAGTTTGTGCACCCGTGTTGTGCAATGCCGCGGAGGTCAGAAGAGGGCCTCGGAGTCCCCTGGAACTGGAGTTCTCCTGGAATTGGAGTTTCAGACGGTTCTCGGCCGCCATGTGGGTGCTGGGGATCGAACCCGGGTCCTCTGTAAGAGCGGTCGGCGCTCTTAACCGCTAGGCCATCTCTCCAGCCCCCCAAATTCATCTTTTAAAGCAATTTCTTTCAGCTGGTTCTCAGTTGGCACTCTGATTCACCTTACTTTACTTAGGATCTTCTTTTTCAACTTTCAACTTCAATTTCCTTTCTCTTGGAAGTTAAACATTGCTTGGTCCTGCAGTTTTCTTTTTGAACCAGTACTTTTCTTCCTTTTATTGACAGGCACTGTATATGTATACCTCTACTGTTTATCTCCTTATTTCCTTCATAGCTATTAAAACTGGCTTTTGCCCTGTCATTCTTTTTGGATTGGTGCTTTCTTGAAAATGATCCTTTTTGGAAAACATAGTAGTCTTTGGTCAGTTGTAATGCGCTGTGATGACGTTCTGCTTCCAGTTCTCAGGACACAGTACTTTCTTGTATGTACATATCCAGTGCTTTTGAACAGTTGTTCTCCTCTTCTCTTCCCCCTTCCATCTTTGAGTTGGTCTTTTGGTATAGCCTGGGCTGATCTTGAACTCACTATGTAGTTGAGGCTGGTTTGGATCACCTCTGGAGTGCTAGGATAACAGGTGTGCACTGTCAAACCCAGGTAGATGTGCTTTCTAACTTGTTTTTATGTCACTAAAATGGGGTTCCTAACTGGGCTCAGTTTACTGTCTCTGTTGTTACACCAGCCCTCAGTTCTCCAGATCCTAGTTCTCCTCATCTGTTGAAAAGGAATTGAGGGCTGGAGAGATGGCCTAGCGGTTAAGAGCGCCGACCGCTCTTGCAGAGGACCCGGTTCGATCCCCAGCACCCACATGGCGGCTGAGAACCGTCTGAAACTCCAATTCCAGGAGAACTCCAGTTCCAGGGGAATCCGACGCCCTCTTCTGACCTCCGTGGCATTGCACGACACGGGTGCACAGACTTGCATGTAGACAGTACATTCATACACATACAGAAATAAATAAAATTAATAAAAAAATAAAAAAAAAAGAAAAGGAATTGAAGCCGGGCATGGTGGCACACGCCTTTAATCCTAGCACTTGGGAGGCAGAGGCAGGTGGATCTTTGTGAGTTCAAGGCCAGCCTGGTCTGCAGAGTGAGTTCCAGGACAGCTGAGGCTACAGGGAGACCCTGTCTCAAAAAGACCAAAAAAAAAAAGAAAAGGAATTGAGCAGAAAATCTTCAAGATCCTTGAGTTTAAATATTGGATGATTTTAATATGTTTAAGAGCATCTCTCTGGGACACAACAGTCTATTGCGAGCTGACCTCAGTTTACCGTCCCTCATTTTCTAGGCAGGTTGGCCTAGTCTTTTAGGGGTATGTCATGTTAGTTCCTGTTTTTCCCAGTATGTATGTATGTATTTATTTATTTACTTATTTTTGTTGTATGGCCATTCAACCTAGGGGGCTTTTGCGTGCTAGGCAGTTGCTTCATCACAGAGTTGTATACACAGCCCTCTTTTTCTCTTGCTTATTTATTTATTTATTTATTTATTTATTTATTTATTTACTTATTTAGTTTTTTGAGACAGGGTCTCCCTTTAGTCCCAGCTGGCCTGGAGCTCTCTATATAGACTAGGCTGGAGTTGAACTCAGATCCTCTTTTTCCCTTATTATTTTGAGGTAAAGTTCTCATTAATTTGGCCAGGTTAGACTTGAACTTGCTGTGTAATGTCGGCTGGCCTTCAATTCAACTTCTTCAGATCTTCCTGTCTCAGCCTCAAGAGTAGCTGGGACTTCAGGCTTGGGCTACCACATCTGAACACAGCTTTTTAAAAAAAATTTTGTTAAAATTTTTTTTTTTTATGTGTATGAGTGTACTGTTTGCATGTAGCTTGGTGGACCTGTGTCATGCAGTGCCGTGGAGGTCAGAAGAGGGTATCAGATTCTCCTGGAGCTGGAGTTAAAGACGGTTCTTAGCCACCATGTGGGGTGCTGGAATATGAACCCGGGTCTTTTACAAGAGCAGTCGCTGCTCTTAACCTCTGAGCCATCTCTCCAGTCCCTAACACAGCTTTTTTTTTTTTTAGACTAAACAATGCTAACAACTTTTATTTGTTTGTTTTGAGACAGGGTCTTTCTGTAGTCCCACCTGGCCTGGAGTACTTGATACATAGACCAGGCTGGTCTTGATCTCACAGAAATCCACCTGCCTTTGCCTCCCAGGCCACCATGCCCACCCAGAGATTTTAAAGAAGCACACTGCAAATAGCCCTTAGGAGACTTACTTGACACAACTTCATTTTGCTTTATCTTTTTACCAAATAGGGTATATATTTTCTGAAAAGCTAGAAGCCTCTGTTAGAGTTCTCATGATTACCCTAGTGCCAGGCACAGGGCCACACAGTGCATTAAGAGTAGCATGGTTTTTATATGTTCAGGGCTGAGGAGTATATGGTTAAAAAAAAAACCTAGATGGTAATTTTGCCTTTGTTTTAAATGTAAAAAGCTGATTTTTTTTTTTTTTTTTTTTGGTCTTTTCGAGACAGGGTCTCCCTGTAGCCCCGGCTAGCCTGGAACTCTCTCTGTGAATTTTAATTTAGTGTCTATAATCAGGAGATGACTAGGAATAGGTTAAAAAAAAGTGCGCTTGATGAAGGAACTTATACATATTTATACTTCCTCCCATAGAGCTGACATATATTTTGAATCCAGTTTCAGATCTGATTAACTACCTTTATGATCTTGGATTTGTCACAGTTAGTATAGTCATCTGAATGGAAAATGGGAGCACTTTGAAAGTCTATGAGCTTGTTCAAACACAAGAACTATACATTTTCTTTATAGCTTGCTGACTGTTGTGTTTTCACTAAATACTGAAGAGTGACTGGTCTCTAGGTATTTCTTGGAATGTACTTTGGTCAGTATATTACACTTCACTCTTGAGCATTTATTGACAAATACCTAGGGCACTGATAGCATTATTTTATAACACATGGTTTTCTGTTTATTTTTTGAGACAGGGTCTTCTAGTAGCCCCAGCTGGCCTGGAACTTGCTGTATAGACCAAGCTGGCTTCCGTTTCAGAGAGATTCATCTGCCTCTGCTTCCTCAGTGCTGGTATTTAAAGGGGTGAGCTAGCATGCCTGACTTCTTTTTTTTTGATGAAACACATGACAAAGTTTTACTTTTAAATGATTACCAATACTACACCAAACAGCATGTAACAAGTTCTTGAGTCCTAGTATCTAGGAATTTGGATTAAGATAAAAACAGGAGCAGCCTGGACATTGTTTTAGTATTAACAGCTCTAACTCTTAGCCAGAATGGACTGCTTTAAGGCTGGCTGCTGCTTCATACAGGTTACAAGTAACTGTTTACTACTTTTTCATAATAAAGCCCCTGACCTTTAAAAAAGTATAAGGGAAGAATTTAATCCCTTGGTTTCTTGAAATTTTTTTCTTACTAAACTAAAGGAAAAAAAAAATTGATACCTGTTGCTTGTGCAAAAACATGGGAGAAGAGATGGCATATATTCATTAAAGGTGAGGTAAAAGATGAAACTTTAGGTAAGTACTAAGTCTGTACAAAGAGCTAGGTTTGCCACTCTCCAAAAAGTGATGGTACTGACTACAATATAAAGCAATAATTTAACCCTTTCCTAAGTGCAGAGCTCTGGCTTCCCGGAGGGGCTCCAGTGCAAAGCTCGGAGCAGGCCGATCGCCTTCTGTCCGTTTATGCCGTAGTTTTCGTGGACTTCTGGCCGGATGTCACGCACGAAGGCCAAGAGGTTATCCAGGACTTCATCCCTGTTCTGCTGGAAGTAGGTCTGCAGGACGGTCATCTTCTCCTGGGCCTCCTCCTCCACTTCACTGCTACAGATCCCCTGGGACCCTAGTGCCCAGCTTCCTTGGCCTTGAACTTTCTCCCTCAGAAGGCGATACTGTTCGGTCTCAGCCTGCGCTGCTTCTTTGGCCTGCTTCAGCCTCCCGTTCTTTCTCTTGTGGGCCTCGGACACCTGCTCCGCCGCCCGCTTCTCGGCCTGCAGCAGCTGCTGGATCCCCTGCGACTGACTCGCCACGGCTGCTGGATCCCCCTGGCTTTGTTTTACAACTTATGGATTTCAGTAATTTATCTGTTTTCCTGTTTTATCACCTAGTTTGTGGTGTGTGTGTGTGTGTGTGTGTGTGTGTATGTATGTATAAATATGGTTCTTCTTCAAGTTTGGGAAGTAGAGTAAAATAATTTACCTTAGTGTGTGAATTGGGCCAGTTCCCCTTATTTTAAATATTTTATTTTTATACAATTTCTGTTTGACTTAACTTTATTATTATTATTATTATTATTATTATTATTATTTTTGGTCTTTTTGAGACAGGGTCTCCCTGTAGCCCCAGCTGTCCTGGAACTCACTCTGTAGAACAGGCTGGCCTTGAACTCACAAAGATCCGCCTGCCTCTGCCTCCCAAGTGCTAGGATTAAAGGCGTGCGCCATCATGCCTGGCTTATTATTAATAATGTGTGTTAATGTGAATATGGGCACACACATGCCATGGCTTATGGAGGTCAGATGACAACTAGTAGGAGTCAGTTTTCTTCTACCAGGGATGGAACTCAGGTCTTCAGTCTTGGCAGTAAGCCACTGAGCTATCTTGCCAGCCTGGGATTCTTTTCTTAAATCTGCTTTTTGAAAAAAAAAATGCTTAATATGTGAGATTTTGTTCTTAAGTGAAAATGTAGGCCCACAATACAGTATTAGCTATAATAATGCCTTATTTTTACATACTCAATCTGTAAATCAGACTGCTATAGGGACACTTTTGTTGTAGCCTTAAAATTTGGTGTTCTGGGGTTCTGCATTAGCCATACTGTTAATAATATGCTTTGTAAGGGTAAAGTAGTGTTTTAATTAAAAATGCTTTTTACATGGATATGTTCCCCCCATTTCTCATTGGAAGTTTTGTGCTTGTGAATGTGTAAGAGGAGGACTGGGAGATATTGGCAGGCTCTTTTATTTTTTTTAACGGAAGTTTAAGGACGAGAATGTTCTATAAAAGAAGTGGAAGGGGAGGTTTGTGGTCAGCTTAAACTGTTAAAAGGCCTAGAATCAATACTGAAGTAGAGTATGGACATCTTAAGCTATTTGCAGCAAGATTGACTTGTTTATAAAAGCATTGGGTTATTTCATCTAACATCTTTTATAATACCCCCATTTATTGGGGATGAGGAGAGAAAGATGAAAGTTTGACCTTGAAGAATAGAAAAGTTGTTTTACCTTGTAGTGAGTGAATTCATTTGGAGGGTTCAGCAACTTACAGATTTCTGTCTCACTACAGCATAGAGTCTGCAGTACACAGCACTCTTAGAGGTGTGCTAAAGAAAAATTTCACCATTAAAATATAAATAACTAGGGGCTGGAGAGATGGCTCAGCAGTTAAGAGCACCAACTACTCTTGCAGAGGTTCAATTCCCAGCACCCACATTGCGGCTAAGAACTGTCTTTAACTCCAGTTCCAGGTGAATCTGATGCCCTCTTCTGACCTCCATGGCATTGCATGACACAGGTGCACCAACTTACATGCAGACAGTACACTCACACACACAAAAAAATAAAAATAAAAATAAAAATAACTCTCATTTGGGCTGGAGAGATGGCCTATCGGTTGAGAGTGCCGACTGCTCTTGCAGAGGACCCAGGTTCGATCCCCAGCACCCACGTGACAGCTGAGAGCCATCCTTAACTCCAGTTCCAGGGGAATCCAATGTCCTCTTCTGACCTCCGCGGCATTGCATGACACGCGTGCACAGACCTGCAAGCAGACGGTACATTCATACACATACAAAAATAAATAAAATTTAGCCCGGCGTGGTGGTGCACACCTTTAATCCTAGCACTTGGGAGGCAGAGGCAGGTGGATCTTTCTGAGTTCAAGGCCAGTCTGGTCTACAGAGTGAGTTCCAGGACAGCTGGGGCTATAGGGAGACCCTGTCTCGAAAAGACCAAAAAAAAAAAAAAAGTTCTAAAATATAAATAACTGGCCTTGATAGCACCTCATTACACTGTCTTAGATGAAGGAGATTGTTTGTACTTGACCACTTAAGATATCACACCTGTGGATATGTTATATTCTTTGTAAGTAAGAGTGGCTATATCATCAAAAGAACTATCAAGATAAGATAGGCCAAGTTAATTTGCAATTCTACCTTGATATAATGAAGACTGAAAATATTCCATATTTTTGCTATAAATGATTACTTGCAGTAGAGGTGATGTCAGGTACAAACTTCTATAAACTACAGTCTGGCACTCTTGGTTTGGTTTATGATCGCTCCTATAGCTGACAAGCTGCTTGCCCATACCCATGTTTTTTAAAATTTTTATTTATTTTGTCTTTTTTGAGACAGGGCCTCCTTGAAGTCCCAGCTGTCCTGGAACTCACTATGTAGACCAGGCTGGCCTTGAACTCACAGAGATCCACCTGCCTCTGCCTCTAGAGTGCTGGGATTAAAGGCATGCACCACTACAACCAGCTCCGTACTCGTATTTTATAGCTTTGTATATCTTATTCTATTGAATTTCAAATACCTTATTTTTTTTGAAGAAGTGTCTCTCCTCCTCCCCACCCCCAATCCCTAACTAAGTAATGTGTAGCTAGTGCGAGAGGCATGATGCTGATTTAAGAACTAGAGTAAATTTATGAAAAAGAATGACTTATTTTAAACTTTTAATTTTTATTTTTTGGTCTTTTTTGAGCAGGGTCTCCCTTTAGCCCCAGCTGGCCTAGAAGTCACTATTAGACCAGGCTGGCCTTGAAGTCACAGAGATCTGTCTGCCTCTGCCTCCTGAGTACTGGGTTAAAGATGTACACCACCACACCTGGCTTAAACTTATTTTTAATCATAATTTTATACCCAAATAATGACCTTTTGAGTAATTTGGGTGTGAGGAAACAATTCTTACTACCTTAAGTTTGCAATAGACTTTGTACTGGGGAAAAGGTCTTGACTAGGACACTAGCTGCTTGGTTATTGGTTGGTCACTTTACCTCTTTGAATGTC